>VWZD01000344.1:49627-71792 GCA_013396695.1 Sakesphorus luctuosus
TGTTGAAATCAGATACAAATGATTCATTGTTTTTTTTCCACAGCAACAGTAGCAATCACATGCAAATCTGGATATGCATTGTCTAGCATTGGCACAGTTTATATACAAAACTAAAAGGCAGAAAGTTGAGGTTCTGAAAAGTATAAATGTTTTTTACTATGATGTTGTTTTGGTTTGTGCACTTTCTCCTATGTGCATATTGGTCTGTTACTGGCTCTAAAATTGAAAAGTCGTTCCTATTCTTAAACCTGAAATGCCTTCAGGTGCAGGTCAGAGAAACCTGGTGCTTCTTTACTAAATCCATCTGCTCTAATGTGAAACTTAGTGATGAGCTCTGTTTAATCGTGGGCCTGAGGGGAAGAACGTCAATTCATTGGTTGTCTATAGCTGGAGGCACTTTTGAGAAGTGTTTTAAGAGGGTAATTGATTGATGTGATCAACCAGCCTAATCTATAAAATCACAGGGGGGTGGAAGAGACTTTTTAGTAAAGGATAGTTAACAGAGGAGTTCAAAAAGATCTACCATCATGATTAATATCACTAAGTGCAAGGGGGATCCAAGCATCAAACTGCCAAGGAAATATGTTGCTGAAGGTTGTTACTTCTGTTGAACTTAATCCAAGGGGACTTCAAGCAGGATGATGGGATTTGGAGTTGTTAATAATTTTTAATTCAATTTGAGATAGCAGGAAACTAAATAAAGGTGGAAGGAGAAATGTGAGGATGTAAACCATCAAAATGTCTTTTATTCTTCCAAATTATTAGAAGAAATAACTAGTTGTAAGCAACAAAACATCGTTGGGTGTGGAGTAGTATCTAAACAGGACTTGAAATGAAGGTATTTTGCCATCACCTCACTTCTAAGATAAGTACAGAGGGAATGTTAAGTGTGGTTATTATTAATTCCGGTATTGGTACATACAACTTTGACTTTTCAGAATAAATTTTAGGGGAACTTTGCTTTCATAGACAGTATGTGTGGGAACCAAACGTCACAATTGGGAATGTGGTTTAGTGGTGGACTTGGCAGAGTGAGCTTAATGGTTGGGCTTCATCTTAAAGGTCTTTTGCGAAGAAATGATTCTATGAGTGGTTGATTAAAACTCACTGACACACTGGCAGTTTGCACAAATGAGGGGAAGAGAAACACCTCTTTGAATAAGTGAATTTTGAGAGACTGTAGTGAATATCCCTGTGGTGCAATGTTTGTGTTTCCCAGCTGTGCTGCATTTGGTTCTATCTCATCTGACCTCAGTTAACTTGGTGAGGCAGTCATTCTCTGGCATAGATGTACTTGCTGTTCAGTTTTGATCAGAATTCAGTTTCTCCTTTGATTGTTAGCTACTAAGTGTTTTCTGTTTCATTTGTTTCCTTTCTGGTAGTCTTCAGAAGGGCTTTTGTACAACTGTAGTGTGTGTGAATTAATATACATTTTGAAGTGCTCTCATTTGTGGTTTTTTTTCTTTCTTCATCCTAGATTTGTGTGACAAGTAAAACCCCCACAGTGGCATATTGTTATAAAGCCTGTTATATCAGTCTGCATTTTTTTATCATGTAGCTGGTTTTGCTGGCATCATTAGCTGTTAAGAATATTTGTGGAGAGAAAAAAAAATAGAAGTAAGAGAATAACTGATACTAATAAACTAATAATTAGTTTTCATAAAGCTATCACAAAAACAATGTGTTACAGTCCACTTTGATTTAATTTTTAAAAGAAAGAAAATGAAATGGATTGTTTAAAATTGGGAAGTTCGATCTGCAAATGGCTATGTAACATCAAAATAATCTGTGGTTAATTTTTTCTTTGCTGGCAAATGGATACTTGCACTGGCTTGCTGATTACACTTGAAAGTATGTTGACTCTGACATTTAGATAACCCTGTAACTATGTTTCTAGCAACAATGAAGCACTACCTTAGTCATCATTTAGCTGTTCCTGTAACTACGAAGAACATAAAAGAGGAAAAATTTAAGGCCTATTTGAAAAATGTTGTTTGATGGTCCCATATCTAATACTTAGGTGATTAATGGTTTAACTCAGAATGAAAAAAAAAAACAACTAGGACTTCTTTTACTGTTTGTTTCTTTCTGAGGGTTGATTTCTTAACTGAATAAAACAACTTTAAAATTTCTGGTTATTGACATTTATTGCTGCTTATATTTGGGAATTAGTTTTATTTTACAAATGAAACTAATATTAAATACTGAGCTCAACAGCAAAATGAGTTGTCTTGACTGTTACAGACAAATCATTTATATTCTAATTCAAAGACGCTGAGGCATCTGCAAAAATTGTCAACTCCTTGAATGTTACAGCAATGTAAGCTGTAANTGAAGATGCTGTGTAGTTGAAAAGTAACTGAAGAATGTGAAGATATAAGAAATAATATAAGAAATAATTGGCCAGGAAAAAGTAAAGGTACTGCTGAAGTTTTGGAGGGTGCTTTAGAAGGAGAGGAAAAATTATGTAAGGAAGGCTGAGCTGTGTAATAAGCCTTTGAGGGCATTTTAGGTGGAGGAAAGGGTGTCTGTGGTTGTTGAAGCTGCGGGTATTGAATGGGACAAGAGAAATAGAATAGCAGATTTAAATATTGAGATATTGATTTTAAAGCAATATCATTTTTTTTTAAAATTGATTGAAAAACTTTGGAAAGCAAAATACAGGCAAGTATTCGAGGGTATATCAAGGACCACCAAAAAGGAGTTGGTTTTTACTAAAAAATGTGTCTGTTGTAGAGAAGTTGTAGTGTTTTTTATCTTTTCTGGTGAGTAAAGTGAACCATTATAGGTTAAGAAACATAGTGACCAGTTTGACATTAGAAATCAGTCATTCTCTATCACATCTTTTTGTGTTAGGTGAAGCTTGGTGGTTTTTTTGTTTTGTTTTGGGGTTTTTTTGTGGTTTTGTTTATTTTTATTTAATCTACAGATGAGTGGCAACAGCCACATAGCAATGATTGTTTCGGAGGAAAGAAAGCACAAGGTGGCATTAAAAAGTTGCTGTCTTCTGCTTTGAGTGTTAAGATCTTGAAGCCATCAAAGTATCCTTGTGAAGCAAAGCTGAAAACATGATATTCGAAGCAATGAGATGTTAAAGGACTTTAGTTCTGACTCTAAAACCAAATACTACTACATAATGCTGTTTATATGTGTGTTCCTGCCTAAAATGGAAGTCAACAGATGAAACACTGATGGTCAATGTCCTATCCCTTTCAGTGTTTGGGGCATTTGGACAATGCCTTTAATAGTGTGCTTTAACATTTGATCCTCCTGAAGTGGTCAGGCAGTTGGACTAGGTGGTCCTTTCCGACTGAAATCCTGTTCTAATTAACACTATTATCAAATGAGTAGCTTGAGAATAATTATGAGCCATGAATTGTCTTTTTAAAAACAGACGGAGCTGCACAAAACATGCTGAAATGCCTCAAAAAGCTTCAGGCTTGGTTACTTTGTTACCTCATTCACAATATGTTTATTAGACTGTAATATATCATTGCAGTTGACTTAAAATGACCAACATAATGCCCCTAATGAGTTGTTTTTCACTCCAAAGTGCTCACAAGGGTGTTAATGTAGCTTATGATCACTTTCCTCAGGTTGTCTTTTTGCTGAAATCTATAAGTCCTTAATTGCAGGTTTTCTGGGTAAAAAAAGAGACATACTTAAAATGAAAGAGCAAATGGAAGATTCTCAGTGATAGATAAAAATTATAATATTTTTCTGCATTTTTAGTTTAAAATAGGAAGTGAACAAGTGTAAGAGTGCTATAGGCAAAACTGCTTTGGGGGCCGAAGTATAGAATTTAATGCACACACTAGAAAAATATGTGCAATCAGAATCTCTCAAGTCTTACTGCAATCTACAAGTGAAATATTCTTTCTTTTAGTGTCTTGTGTTTGCTTACAAGCTGTTTTGCTTTTTAGATGTAGCTGTTGTTCAGCAAATCCCTCCTGATAGCATGGACTCAATTACATTTTCTTAGACTTCTTGGAGTTGTGGGTTTTTTTGTTGGTTTTTCAGAAGTGCAATTTTACTTCCTTTTACATGTAAAGTATTACATTTAAGTGATTGATGATGAAATAGTGTCACTTAGTGAAAGAATGTATATTTACAAAATTCCCTTTCTGTTCTTAAGTTATTGAAAACAGTATGCAGCCTATCAGTTTTGGTTATTTCTTGTCTCATATTGAGGTGAGTATTACACTTTTTATGTGATGTAATAAAAAATGAGGTGGGGCATTCCTTCAGTCAAGGATGCCAAGTTTTTCAGCAATTATTCTGGTGAGGCTTGTTTTTTGTAGTAATTTGCTGAACTTTGGTAGAACCTCTATATTACATGTTCTCTGGCATTGTTCTTTCCCTTCTAGGTGTGTACTACTGACCATATACCCATTTCCTTGAAGCTCGGTGTATAGATAAATCTTTCTGTAAAATGTTTTCAGTGTGTTATACAGTGTTAAAAGCCTCCAAATAACTACTGTGGAGCAGAAACACTGGTGCACCTCAAATGTATACTTGAGCGAGAGCTTAGAGCAATTATGCAAGCCATTAAGCTCTAGATTATACCAAAACGCTGATCATAATATTGTAGTAAGACTATCTTTTGATTGCCACAATAAAAACAGCTTTTGTTAGTCAACCATGAAATATTTCTTCAAGAACAGAAAGATGCACATGAAAATATAGCAGAAGTCCCAGCAGAGCTTATGGGCGAATAGGGAAAATGAGAGAGCATGTGAAATATTCTTGTTTTGACACTCGATTACAGTGTACAGAGAGTAGGTGATACCTCCCTTTTCTGGAGTATCTGTAATACCTCAAGTAACTGACTTTTATGTAGTGTGTTTATGCTTCTGGGCTGGCTTTAAAGTTGTATAGCTACATGCAGTAGGTTTCTCCCTGTCCCCTTAAATACTTTCTTGGTGTTCTTACATATTCTTGTCCTCATGAGAGCTTTAACCTGCATGATTCTCTTGTATTGGAAATAATGCCCCAAATATTCATTGGTGACTTCCTCTCTTCAGATTCATTATTTGAGGGGAATTGTTGGGGGTGAAAGCTGATAGCCTTGCTCATCCTCCTTTGTATTAACTTCTGTGGGGGACTAATCACAAAATTATAGATGGGTTTGGATTGGAAAGGATCTTAAAATCGTCTAGTTCCAACCCCTGCTATGGTCAGGGACTCTTTCCACTTGACCCAGTTGCTCAGTGCCCTGTCAAACCTTGCCTTGAGTGCTGCCAGGGCTGGGGCATCCACAGCTTCTCTGGGCAACCTGTGCCAGTGCCTCACCACCCTCACTGTAAAGAATTTCTTCTGTATGGCAGTAAAACTGACTTTGCATTTCTTACATTATGGTTTGAAAGCTGTTGATGTGAAGAATTCAAGCTGAACACTTCATAACTGTGCTGGGTTTGATGTGTCTAAATGGCAAGTCCATTATTTTGTTAATAAAATTTTATTGTCTCATAATGACTGCTTCAAGCAAGATCATGTTCTATAGTGCATATAGAAAAGAGGTCTAATCTTTTTCTCTCAAGAATAGTAGATATGTTATATTTCAATGAGGAGAAACACTAATGTTTTAATACTATTTTAGTCAAATTACCATAGTTAAAAATAAAAAAGGTAAAAAGAAAACCCAAACCATAATGACTGTGCTTTCTTTTTTGTATGTCAACCTTGCTGAGTTTTAAGAAATGTGGTATCATTTTGTGAAAATATACTGCATTCACTGTTCTTTTTTTTCCCCCTCATCTAAATGGCTTTTTAGAACAAGTCACCTACCCAAGCAGCCTTTTTTATTGTTTTTTATTTATTTCTGTAAAAGATGGCAAAAGATTCCAAGATTCAAGCAAAAGTACAGAAGGAATGAGAAAGAATTGCTGCTGTGGTTGGCTACATGAAAGAATTTTACTGAAATATACTGGTATGAAAGAGCTGATGCCTCCCCCTGTGAACATTTGGTTACCTGGATGAATGCCCATTCCTTGAGCTTAAGGCTGCAAAAACTGCAAATATATTTAATTATCCATTGACAGCATCTAATGACTAAGTTAATATGATTAGTTAGAATTTGGGATTTTTAGTGAGATGTTACTGGCTCTTGGCAGGATTTTTGGACCATGGTGACTCTCATGCTGTGCCTGCTTTTATTTTATTTTGTTTCTTCTGTTTGGTTTCCTTGTGAGGTCTTTGGCATGCACAAATGCAGAGCCTTTTTTTTTTTTTTAAAGATTCTCTTTTCACATGTGTGTTTTGCATAGTTACACATTTGATGTGACCTTTGGATTTCTGCACATACTGTTGCTGACACTGTTTGGGTTTCTCCTAGGTTGATCTTGAATCTCAAGGATTTTGCATAGGTAGCAATTCTCCCTGGACGATGAAGTGTGTATTATTAGCCAACAAAGCATGTTTGTCTGCAAAGTCGTGACACTTTTGCACAGTCAGCTGTAGTATTTTTTTTTTTTCATTTTGACCTGTCTCTCAACTATGCTTTAAAAGAGAAGGTTAGAACATAGAACTGCTGGGTAGTGCTTCCTTTGTGAAACTCACATTCTGGTTTTATTTTTCAAACTGTTAAGTTGCATTTCATAAAGGCTTGCGTTTAGATTAATTTGGATGAATCTAGACCAGCGTTAGCATATTGTAAACCATTTCCACAAAGTCCGAGTCCATTGCAGAATCTGTGTGTGTCAGGTCAGCAAAACATTGATCTGTATTTACTGTTCCATAAAAGCAGGTGATGATCTGGAGCTTGGTTTGTCTTTCACAGGATTTTCAGATCAAAATTGTCTCTTATAAACCTGGATGAGATTGCACGATAACCAGATGCAGACTGAGCCCTGCAAATAAACCCATCTAAAAGAAAATTCTGAGTTCAGAAGCAACTAAGACATTTTGGTAGTTTTGTGAGTGCTACTCAAGTATTTTTATCTGGTATGTGTGTTACAAGGGTAGTCATAATGGATGCTGTGAGCTCAGGCCTCTTATTTCCTTTAGTCTAAATGCTTGCTACAGCTTCTGTCTTGAATTTCTAGTTGGTTTTATGTGTGAATTAAAGCATTACAAAACATGCTCAAAAGAAGGGTGTCTTAGTCTGATACATAGTCTCCTTTCTCCTAAATTACTATTTTTAGCTTCAAAGCATCTCTTCTCATGCTATCTTACACACACTGATTTTGCTTATTCAGAGACGTGTTTCTTATGTCCGTATTGCCATTGAAAACAGCACTGCGTGGTCTGTCTTTAAGAACAGTTGCAAGGCTTGTTGCACTGCGAGTGACAAGAGGCAAAACAAGTACAAACCACATAGGCCATATTTTGGTAGGGTTGTCAGCTGCTGTTGTGCTTCAAAACAGATGCTGTTTCAGCAGGCAGCTCTTCTGAAAGAAATGTCTCTAAAAATGAAAGTACAGTGAAGTGCATGGAGTAAAAAAAGAAAAGGAAAATAAATTGAAACGCTAAACTCGATATGGTTTAGGATGAGACTGCCCTAGAGCACTGGGAGCGAGCCAAGCATAAAAATTAAATGCCTGTCTGCTTTTTGTCTGGGAGTATTATCTTAAAAGTTGGTGTGCTAGAAATGCCAGCAAAATGATCCATAACTTCACTACATTCGTTCTTGGATAAAGCTGCTTTTCTGAAGCTCTGTTGAATTGTATCTTCTACCGTGCCTTTGCTGAAATCTTAAATGAGTCAAGTGTATGCAGTTTCCTTGGTTATCAACCTCCCACAAGTGGTCCTTGCCTTCTGTACAACAGTGACTTCTTTAGGAAAACAGAAGACTTGCTAGGTGACAGAGCTTGGGATCGTGTTGTTTATAATTCTAACTAGGTGAAGAACTTAGAGTATACATAGAAATGTCAGGAGCATCTAGCAAGCTGGTTTTTATAAATATTTTATTTTTGTGGATTTAAAAATCAAGTATTATAACTTAACCACAAAAAAAAATCATCTGTTTTGTTAGATGGCAATATGTTGTATGGCCACATGAACAGAGTTCAAATTTCTTCTTTGTCTTAGCAAATGTAAATAATTTTCCACCTCTTGAAACTGTGACTGTTTCATGAATTTGAATTCTTTTGTGGTCCTGCGCCCCTGTTCGTGTGTAACTTTTCATTGCTCTTTCCTGTAATGCAATCTGCAGTCAGTATAGACCAACACGAGATCTAAGGAATTTCTGCATCCAAGCCAAATATGTGAACTCAATTTTCCTGCCTAACATATGTGCTGGTATCTGTATTACCAAAAGCATTTCAGGTTTCTATTTCTTAGCTAGACTTTGGTTGTCCATGATGTATGAAGTTAGAATTGGCAGAGATCAGAGCATGAGAAGTGTCTCAAGATTTTTTTTTAAAAACCCTACTTTTTATTTTACAAAGCATGTTCCACATCCTGTACTGCAATCCAAGGTAACGGTTATCACAAGGACTTTATTTTGATGGAAGCAAAACAAGGTAAAACAACACTGGAAGGTTTTTTTTTTCTTCTTTCTTATGTTCTTCTTTGAAAAGCATTGTTCAAAGTTTGCTCTTGCTTCTCTAATGAGCTGAAGTTCATAAGGAGGAAATTAATGCAAGGGTAATTCTCCAGCAGGAAGTCTTGGTAATGCACACAAGCAGAATGAATTTGAACAGTGTGTATGTTTTCACGGTTACATGTTCTAGTATTTGTTTGTATTATACTCTTCTTAATGTGTTTAAGGGATATAGGGAAGACCAACTTTTAAAAAAAAAATACTTTTAATTGTTGAACCTATTCTAATAGGTTTGTTGCATAGTTATATTTATCTAAAAAGCATTAGATAGTCTGCTCTGAGATGTAGGGAGCACCTAAAGGTTAATACTTGAAAAAAAGGGAGGGTAGGGAAGAAGGTGGTGGGGTGAGATGGAGAGGGTTTTAATTGCCTCACAATTGACACAGTACTGCACCAGCACAATATGATTTATGGTGATCTAATTATGTCTGAAAAAGAACACTCCTAGGTAGCTGTGGAGGAAGGTGCACAAAACTGTAGTGAAGAGCAGCTTTAAATGGAGATTAAGGCTGGTAAATGGAAACTCTGTCTGCACAGTTTAGAAACTTTTGTGAATATTGGATTTTATAATCCCATGAGAATTTCGAATAAAAAATAATTGGGAGAAGACATCATCAGCTGCTTCTCTTGGTAATAGTTAGCCATAATCTCTACATGAATAAATGTATGTAAATTGCTTCATTCAGATACTACTTAATACTGTTAAATGCCCACAAATGTGAAAATACGTAAGAATATTCCTGCCTCACTTCAGTAACTGGTGAAGGGTTTTTTTTATTTCTGTATGAAATGTGTAATAGTAGCTACTAAGATGTATCCAGTGCTCAGCATGAATACTAAATTGGTCACTTACACTGTAATGACTTTTGGAGGTTCTTACTCCTTAATGAAGAATGCTAGAACACTGAAAACAGTTGACTATATACATGTGTATTGCTTGAAAATAGGTAGAAGCCAAATGGATTTTCTTATTTCCTAACTTTTAAAGTATTTTTTTAATTTTTTATTTTATTTTACAGTGGACTTGAACACCATTTTAGGAGTTGAAAAGGGTCCATAAATGTTCTATGTAGAACTTGGATTCAATGAGTAGCAAAATATCTCAAAAGCTTTTGAGTAAGAAACCTGTAGTTCATTCTAAAGAAAGCAAATCTAAAGAAACCTGTGTTTAGAATAGTTTTGTAATGCGGGGTTTTTTGTTTGTTTGGGTGTGGTTTTTTTTTTTTAATTTTTCTTGGTGATGGTGTGTTGTGGGGTTTTAGTTTTGTGCTTTTTCTTTGTGTTTTATTTTCTAGTTTAAATTATACTGTATTTTTCTGATTCTGTGTATACTGTCTCCTGTGGCCAATGTGACACAGCTACTGGAAATTACAATGAACAAGGAGGAATAACACCACTTGCTGTCGCTTTATCCTGCTGAGAAGTGAGCCAGGCATTTTTTCAAGTCACTTGCCAGCAGAGTTACTGTCCTTTCTCCCATCTCTTTCTAGCCTTTGATTCTTTTGGATTTTTTTATTCTTTTTGAATAATGACATAATGAAATTAATTCCTTAACTTGGGTATTATAGATATTGATTAATTTAGTAATTGTTGAGAACTGTTCCATTGTTAAAATTAACAGGTGTTAGTATATTGCTTGTAATTTTTAAGTCTTATTAGCTGGACAAACAATTTCTCACTTGGGGAGGACTTAGTCCTTTGGTATATAGATTTTGAGAAGCTGAAAAACATCCCAGAAGCACTGCAGTAAACATGTGACTAAACATGTGAAGAAGTTTCAACATATGCTTAATTAAATTCTTGTACTTTATGTTCATGGGAAGGATTTGTGAACATTAATTAGTTCATTTCCAAGACAGTCATATTAGCAAATTATTCCTTTCTTACTATTGTGTTTGACACTCAAGTAAAAATAGGTGAGGGAAACCTAAGGCTGTAGCAGTACCTCAGCAGACCTGAAGCCAAGTCCTGGTTCCAAGAATTTACTGTGGAACTGTATCCCTGTATCTTTCCTATGCTGTGAACTGCATTGATAGGAAAATTTTTCTGACTATTCAGTGACTATCTCTACATAAGAAGTTGAAAAAATGGATTATTCTAATGGCTTTTAAGAGATGAATGTAAGGAGATCTCCTGCAAAGCCAGCTGGAGAAATGACACAGAACAATCAGTGTTGTGTTTGTGTACTTTAGCATAGAGTTGTACTGTCAACAAAAGCAGTAAAGCAGATTTTCCAAATTTGTATAATCCCGGAGGAATGCACAGAAATCATACAGTGCTGATATATTTAATGAAATAGTTGTATGTGCAAATAGTATCTGTAGATCTATCAAAAAAAAATCCAGGCCAGACCAAGAAATGCTGCCTTTTGCTTCAAAACAAAAGTGTTTGTAGTAAAAGATATCCTTAGGCAGCAGTTGAAACTTGAATTTTCAGAGCTAAGTTTTAGAATGTATCTGGTTTTTTTCACATTTCTCTTGATATTATTTGCCAGGCTGACTAACAGACTACATTGATGTGAAATACACCATCATGAAACACTTTGAATGAATGCTGGGATGAACTGTCAGTTCCAGTGAGGTTTCATTAGCGTTTCTGTGCTTGAATTTTAGGGTACAAGTTGACTGTTGTTGGAACTTGTAATTTAAGGATAAGTTGTCTGCTCATATATAACCAGTGTGTGTGATTTCAGGCTATGTAACAAGACTTAAATACAAATGAATGGAAATTGGAGTGCCCACAAGTACTGGCCTCCTTGTATCTTTGCTCTACATATTCTTTAAGCAAATAAATAACTTCAGAGAACGTTGATAAATAAGTGCTGATGTATCAATATATCTTAGTCTTAACTCAGAGTTCCCATCCTGTCAGATCTTGGATGCCAATCAGGGTCAGCCCCGGTTAGTACCGGGTGCTGTGACAGTCCCGAGGACTTCCCTGTCACTGTCCAGGCTTGCTCGGCTGTGGCAAATGGACCTTAGGACTTAAATGGTGAGGCCAGTTCTGCGCACGCTGTGCCTCACCTAAAACATCCACTGTGCAGGCTTGAAGGGCACACCCACAAGGGGAGAGCCCTGCCCAAATCTTCGTTCGTGAAGACTGGCCATTATATTATAACTCAGAGTCAAAAATAGGCTGGTGGAGTCTTATTTCCCTAATTTGAGAGGACATGTTGGTTGTTCTGAGTCATTTCCATGCATTTATGAAATAGTTAACCCTTAAGTAAGTATCAAAAAGCAGAAGTCTTATATACATTTCCAACATTGAAATGTAACATGGAGTCTTTAATGGGATTGAATTCCATGTCAGGTTTGTGGTGTGTGTTGGGTTTCGTTCCCACCCTACCCTCTGCCCTCCCTTTTTATTTTTTAAATGTGGCGGGTAAGTGTGCTCACAGATTGACTAGATTTCTAGAGTTTGTATTATGCATGGGGGGAATACTATTTAGGTAATTAATGCTGTTCCTTATATATATAATATCAGAGAACAGTATAGAGTTCTTCCTTAATTTCTATTAATTTTAAATAATCAACAAATTAATATATTGGCCTAAAAAAACCAAGCTCCCAGTCATTACAAAGAATACATCAGTGCAGTACTTGCAGTTCTTTTTTTAACAATCTCAAAGATATCCAAAGATATGTTTTTTAAGATCAAAAATATTGTCTTGCAGTGGGATGTATTTTCCTTTATTATGTGGCAGACAACATTACAGTGTGGCTGTTCTCTTGCAAGAAACTTTGATTTTAGTACAGATCTTACTTGTTTCCAGAAAAAAATACACTATTAAAAAGATATATATGTACTCATTTTTGTGTGTATATGTAAAAGAACTGGTGGTTTACTGTGTTTTCTCAGTAATTAACCAATTTTCCCACTCTGAACCAGAATGTTACTAAATCCTTCCCAGAACACTACTTTAAACACTTACACTCAGTGGATCATTTATTATATAGCTGTTGTTCATGGACAATCTCTTAAAACTTAATTGCTGTTAAGTAATAAGCAAAAAAAAAATAGAATTCAGTTGTTGATTTATGAGGAAACAGTGTTTATTCCTGAGTTTTAGATTGCATCAGGCAAATTAAAAAGCTTTTTAATAGACAGCAGTAAAGTTAGGGTTCATATTTGTAGATTCCCTGGAGAATAGGGTGTATTTAATTTCAGCTTTTCAACTACTGAATACTCCTGTTCAGAAATTTATTTTCTTAAAGCATGTTTTTTTTTCTTAAATATCCTACTAGTTTTGCAGAGATGTTTTGGTTTGGGGTTTTGTTGCCTTTTATATATATATGTGTGTGTGTGTGTATGTATGTGTATGTGTATATATTCCCTCCTCCCCAGTTTTAAAACCTTGATTCTGAGCAGAGGTTTAACCTTCCACATGGGCAATGTTAAGTGATTCAGCCTCAGTGTGACTTTTATTTTTTCAAGTGAGGTAAAACCCTTAGGTAAATAACAGGAATAGTAATAATATATTGGAAAGCCCACTAATACTTCTGGATTTTCTGAACCTTAACATTTTGAATAGCCTGGCCTTCAAAGGGTTTTCATACTCTGTCTAGCCATTATGAAATCCAAGAGCATTTATTCTGTGTATATAATTTCACGTAGAAATACCTACATTTTTTCAGTATGATCTTCACACTTCTTAAGTAAATTGGACCTGTAATTGAAGTTCCCATTTGCTGTCAATGCTGCTCATCTTAAGAGATGAGTGGATGTAAGAGAAGAAATTTGTACTAGGTCTTTTACTCTCTGGGGTGGGTAATGTCAAAAGGATAGTTTCTTCAATGTATTTTGAAAGTAATTTTCATTTATTAGCTTAACTTATATTGTTCCACATCCATACTTTTATTACCATGTTCACAATGAACATATAGGAAATACTAATATTTTGTGTGTTTTGGCTTTTATCCTTTCAGTTGTTTATTTGCTGAGTCTTAGTGCAAGCTCAAGCAGGGATGTTGAGTTGTAATCAGGGTGTGACACATTCTGTGGCCTTGCTGGTGATGCTGCTGAGGATGTTACACTGTCTGAGGGTCAGACCAGTGTGTTGTGATTCTATTGAGGTGACCCATCAAGGATGGAGGTGGTGGTAGTGAGAGAAGTCAGGAGTAACCACATGGTTTCTGCTCTGTCTAAATTACAATATTACAGTCTGAAAGGGGCAAATATATTGTAGCTGGGACCTCATCAGGTGAGGTCCCATCCTGGAAGGTGTGAATGTGATCTTTGAAATTCTACAGTGATGTGTGTGTTGTTTGTTTGCTTTCTTATGTTATTGTGTGGGTTTTGTTGTTTTGGTTTGTTTTCTTGGTTTTTTCCCCCTACATTAGCAACTGGGTTTTCTGTGAACAGCTACAGAAACCATTTGATATTTTTCTTCTACTCTCCTGGAATGTGCTTGTCTGCTGGGAGGTTGAGGTTAACTTGATTTCTCACTTGAATTGAAAAATCAATTTAACTACCCCTTAGTTATAATGCTATAAACTGCATTTGAGAAGCTGATCTAGTATTGAATTATATGTGTTTGTACTGGGAATTGAGTCTCAGCTTCCTGACATGGGGGTTTCAGAAGATGACAGGCTTTCCCCACCCACCCCCTGCTTCCTATTTTTTCCTTTAATAGCATCTACTTTAATGAGAACAAACTATAAATTAGGTTTTACCAAAATTTTCCTACTTAGTTGCCATTTTTGGAGTTTTGGTTGTGTTTTTTTTGCTTGTGTGTTTTTTTACTTGCATGGATACAGCATTATGTAATTACTGTTTTTATATGTGATTCTGAGAGTTCCGAGTTCTTTCATTAAATGTTTGTGGTCCGGTTGCAGCTCATAAATACAAATTCAGGAAATAAGCAGAAATACTAAACGAATGAGCAACACTTTGGGTGTCCATAATGCAGACATTTTTAGTTTGGGGTAGGTTTTTTTGTTTGTTTGGGTTTTTTGTTTGTTTTGGCTGTGTTCAGGCTTCCTTAAGGTGAAAGTGTCAGGGAACAGTTTTCCAGATGCAACTTTTTGTTACTTCTAAAACAAATTTGAAGAGATTCGTTAGTTCTGTTGGATTTTTTTTTCCTTTAGTGTCATCTACTAATGATCCTGAAAGTAAAATTTATACAGTTCAGTCATGTGAGTCATTTCTCCTTCATGCCTTACTTAGGTTTTTTTTGACCATCTTGCAAACTGGAATAAATTTGAAGGAAATTAAATACTGCCACTGGTTTTATCAGAGATTACAGTTGTTTGCTGTGTTTGGCCTGCTGACTAATTGCATAAGTGACTCAGTACATCTGTGTTTTTTAAATTAATTGTGTCAGGCAGCCACTGCTGCAGTTCAGGGTGTGATTACCATTTTAACAGAGACAAGGATAACCTGGAAATTAGTGGGAGTGAAGGTGTGTTGAGGTGGAAGAGTTCAGAGAAGAGGCAGCTTTTGGCTTTTTCAGGGGAAATACAGGGTTCAAACCTGGAGAAGGCTTAATTACTTAACTTTGATTACTCAGCTTGATGTTTTGTGCTTTACACTGGGGTGATATTGTAGAGTGTCTCTGTGGAAGTTACAAAGTCTGTGTGACAGCAGACAGGTGATAATGGGTTTGGTGCTATTCAAACAGTCCTACTTATTAAGAATATGTGGCAGCAAGAGGCACAAAGAGCATGGGCAGGAATAGCACAGAGAGCTTGAAAGAAAACAGTCTATTCAATTTGCTGTGTTAAATTACAGCATCTTTCTATTAATATAAATATGAGGGTCACCAATTTATTGAAGTCATGTGAACTCCATGGCAGGTGTTCAATGTTACATTCTCAGTTGTGCTTAAGTGTACTGGTTGTCACCTGTGACATGGAGTAGTGTTTTCTGGGGTTTTTTTTTTTGATATGGGGAGACTTAAATGAAAGTATCAGATACTGATGAAGTTTGCAGGCAAGTGTTCAGTCTCGCATGTTTTTTCTTAATGATTTCTGTGAACTGTGATCTGGAAACTGAGAGTTACGTCATAAAGCATGGTGAACTTGCACTAATAAAAAAAAGCAGTTTTATCATTCCATTTTTTGCTGTTCAATGAATTTGTTTTGCTCTAATATTGTAGTTGTGACAGGAGTTTGGTTTTGATAAACATGACTCACATTACCACAAGCATAAGTGGGTACACACTGTTTGAAGGCACTAAATATTATGCATGCATAAACTACTTTTAGTATTTGTTTCTGAAAGTGCTACCAAATTTGTGAAAGATAAAGTAATCATCTTAGATATTAGCTTTCTAATAACTGTATATGTCAAGATTTTACTGGATCTATTTTATGATCAGTTCAGGTCTATTGTTTGTGAATTTCTTAGGAAGAGTTAAAATAAATAGTTTTAACTAGCCCAGCTATGCTAAGATCATTTCCTTTAAAGCCGCTCTGATTTCATATGTTGTAAATGAAGATAATGTTGTCTGTATGGCTAAGAAAAAGTCACATGACTTGTTTTGGTTTCCCATCTATTAAAGGGTGATTGCTGCCTTATGTCATTTGAAGGACAGTAATACTTGAAATATGCTTAGAGCCTGTGTATGTCAAGTATTCTGTGGACTGTTGTGTTTTCTGATTGGCAACACCACAGAAATGAAACTTTTTAGTAATTATAAGAGTGTGAAGAAAATAGATTTTTAATGTCTGCAGCATATGCTTAATTTACAACACAGAGTAGATTTTTATTTAAATTAATCTTACTGTTTGTGAAGGGTTTTTTGGGTTTGTTTTTTCTTTTTTTTTCTTTTGTTTGTTTGTTTTAAGGAAGAATATTCTGAATTCTCCCAAACCCCAGAGCATACCAGGACTTGGAAGCAAGAATGTAATCCAGCTAAAGTAACCCCTTTTCTGATATGGTTCATATGAATTCTGTTTCTTTTGTCCCAATTATCAATGACAATCACTGACAACAGCAGTTACGTTAGATTACCTTTCTGAAAGTGGGTTTCTTTTTTCTGATTTTGGTTGTGTATTTTTTTCTTTTCCTTAAAGAAAATGCCGGTTAGGGTTTGATTTATTTTTTTTTTTTTTGAGAGTGAGTATCAAGAAACATTGTGTAACATCCTTTGGAGCACAATGTGCAATTGCATTCTCTTAATTTCAAGAAAGGGTTGATGAAATTAGAGAAGATGGAGAACAAGCTGGTAATATCATCAAGGGTGTGGGGTAGCTGCCAATGAAGAGAGAACACAGGAGCTTCAGTATTTCAGTTGCAAGTGAGTGAGGGATAGGACTAAAGGTTAGAAATTCATGTAAGTGGTCAGGAAAACGCAGAGCTGATTAAAAAAATAACGTCAGTCCTAAACACATTTGGTGAAATGGACAGAATTGTATAAAACAGAGAAAACAAAAATACTTGCATACATTGGTTAGTGAACTTCTGGAAACTGTTGCCACAGGATGTTTGTGGGAGATATATAGGGCATAGAAAAACTGATTATGTGAATGTGGCCAATGGGTGCAAAAGCTGTCTAGGCAGGGATATAACTTCTGGTACATCACAGAATCATTAAGGTTGAAAAAGACCTCTGAGGATCATCAAGCCCAAGCTCTGACTGAACACCACCATGCACATTAAACCATATACTGAAGTGCTGCATCTACTTGGTTTGTAACGACTTCCAGTTGAGCAATTGAGTATAAAGGAAAAGAACCCAAGAAAGAGCCTGTGAGTGCTTTTGCTGGTGTCCCACTCAACTGGCAGAACTGGGTCAGGTGGGCCATTGGTTTGATCCAAGAGAGGATTTCTTAGATAATAATGAATTCCTAGTAGTTGAGAATGGGCCCCATTTCATGTGTCTCTAGGGATATGCAGAAGGCTTTTCAGCATGAAGCTACATGTTCCTTAATTTTGAATGTTAAGGAATTTCAAGACCTGAAGGAAAATTACTGATTGGGATGGATCTCTGTCAGCAAACCAAACCTGCAGTTGGTTGAGTAGGAAACCTTCTGAGCCCCTCCCCTAACTATCCTGCATAGTAAGGTTGGATGAGTGCATATCTTCGGTGTTTTAGAGTAGGCATTGTTGAAGCTCATGTGTTAGGAGGTGAAATTACTTCCTCTCCTCTTTTCTTATGTCATGAGGCTTTGATGTGTGAAGATATTGAAAAACTGTGGAACCTTGTGAGCTGTACTGTAGCAGTGCAGTAAACTAAGCAGTGGGGAAGACTGCTCTTCATTACCCCAAACTGGAGGGTCCTTCCAGTACCACAGTATATATTCTTTTAGTCTGGTTTATTTTTACTGAGGCCACACCTTTGTGGGTATTATAAGGACAGCAGACCCTTTTTGTGATCCCTTGACTATCAGATTAATTTTGGTTGCATTAAAGGAGATCTGTTAGTCCCTCTATCAAACTGGGACAGAGGAGTTGCAGAAAAGGATGGAAAGAGTTCTTGCTGGATGGATTTAGCAGTAGGATATTTATTGATTGCGGTTTCCCTGTGGTACCTTATTTACATTAAACTGCATCTGTACTATTCTGTCTGTCTGTGTGGTGCTCAAGACAATGACTGAATTGAACCATTTGCAGATCTGTGGTTTGAATTTATTAGCACTATTTTCCTCGACTATAAAAGGATTTCTGACACAAATAAGCTTTGTTTGAGAAACTGTGTAGCTGTTTTGTTCATAGAATACAGTACATCTTATTTCACTTTATTTCTTTTCAGTGTCTTTTGAAAACCTTTTCAGGTGCTCAATAGAAACACAGCCAAATCCACACCAGACAGGAGCTGTAGTTAAGTGCATTTATACTTGTTGCTACATGTAGTACATCAAACATAAAAGAAACATAACAATATGCAGTTCTATACAATGATTTTTTTTAAAGTCAGCCTCTTTAATAATGAATTTGAATGTTGCAGTTCTTATAGCTTATATTTTGCTGTACTTTTCTTTTTATTAGTGTAATGCTTGTTTTCCCTGAATTTTTGAGAAATTGTAATTATGTACTGTGTAGTGGGTTTTTTACCATTTCTTTTTTGGAAATAAACCCAGAAAAAAAACAAACACCACACAATCCCCCCCAAAACCCCCCAAAACCCACCAACCACTCATGACCAAATTATTTGAATTCTGGATGTAGTTGTCATGCAGTAGTGTTGTCCCTATATGATTTAAGGTGGGTTTTTTGTATTCCAAGTTTCCTTATGTAAATGATAAAGAAAAAAAAAGATTCTTTTTGGAAGAGAAAAAGAAATTGTCAGTACTGTACCTTTAAGAAAATCCACCTGTCTCAGAAGAAAAGGTGTAACAAAAAAAAATGTATATTCCAGAGTCAGAACTTATGTATCTAATAAAATAATATCATGTTACATCCTATATAGTAGAACATCAATCACATTACTGGAATTGTGCTAGGTGGTTAATTCAGGTAACTTTTAAGGTTCACTTAAAGTTATGTTCAAGCCTGAACTTCAAACATGTAGGAGGCAGACTTACCTCTTACTGTTGCAAATGTAATGTCACTACATATCAAAATATCTATGGCTGTACCTTGTTAAAAAACTTTTAAATCTTCTTTGCTCAGGTAACAGGAGCAATAGGGATTTGTGATGGCAAGTTTGGTCTCCATAATTCTATTAGAGCCAGGAACCATTGGGGAGCAGAACTGACATCAGAGCTATGTCAGACATCTACTTGCATAGAGGTCACTGCTGAAATGGAGCCATAGTATTTATTCAGTCTTCACCTTTTCTTGTGTTAGAGTTTTAACTCAAATGTGATTTTTTTGGTGTTCTGTGTCAGGAAATGTCAAAATGTATTGTACATTAGTAAAATGCTTTGCTCACTTAAAAGCAGCTCACTTTGGGAACTAGATTTGTTTGTTTGTTTTTCTTTTAAATGAAGTTCTAGATCAGTACCATTACAACACTGTGAACATTGACTTTCCATGTTTTTATTTAACCTTCCTTGAGCTGATTTTTGAATGAGTTTTCCTGGCTGCTTCATAATAAATGTTTTCTTTGTGTTTCAGATTATATTTTTTGTGTGTTTAGAGATTCTTAATTTCCTAGTAATTGGTTTCATAGAGACATTGAAAAGTAGGTCCAACTTTATTTCTTGTGATTTGCCAGAGGGATCGTTGGTTGTGAAGGAAACTCATAGATACCAAGCAATTTCTTTCAGCTTGAATTTCAGGCTTGATTTCATGCAAAAGAGAGATACACAGAAAAGTAAGAGTCCTTATGTGCATTCCTCCATTAAATATCTCTTGATAGTTAAATAAAATACTAAGATATATTTCTGTTGATGAGTAGGGTGGAATGTAGGCAGTGTGGGTGGGAGGTAACCTGCACGGGCCAGGGATCCAGGAGTTGGACTCTGTGGCCCTGGAAGGGGATTGTCTATCTGGCTTTGTCGAATCCTGGGGCATCCCTTTTCAAAGCATGTTTGAGTTGTAAACTTCAAGGGAGGGGTCAATGACAGGCAGAACTATTCTGATCTTTTAACTGGAAAGTTTCTTTCCAAATGTCACAGCTCTGAAGCATAAGGGTAAAACATGTATTTTGAGATAAAGTCATTGCTGCTACTGTTGAGATATTGGGTACATGATAAAGCCTTAAGGCTGGATCATGACACTGAGAACTTCAGGGGGCGAGAAATTAGTTTGATATGTTATAATTTTTAGTCTAATTTTTGTAGGAAAAATACAAAATTATCAGACTATGGGAATCTTAAAATATTTTATTACTAATGCAGAAACAATACTCATTTACTCAAGAATATATGTATATTTTCTGGGGGTCATGAAACCTTTAAGCCTAATTTTAGAGCTAATTTTAGTTGCTAATTCTCCAGCTGACCCAATAGACTGTAGTTGCACATGAGAACAACTTTAAATGCAGAGATGCTGCAGAGAGATCAAGAGGATTCAAGGACTGCCTGTGTATTTGAGAAGGTGGTACAATCTTCATGCTGCTTTAGCCACTGGCCTGCCTATAGAAAAGACTGACAGTGTGCTAATAGTAAAGTGTGATACTTCTACCCTCTCTCCCTGGTGTATCTGGTTTCTGTGGCAAGGTTCTGGTAGCTGGGGAGGGCTCCAGGGGTGGCTTCCATGAGGAGGTGCCAGAAGCTCCTGTATTTAACAGGAGGAATGCCAGCTGTCTCCAAGATAGACCTGTTGCTGGCCAAGGTTGAGTCCATCAGTAAGGGTAATAGCACCTGTGGAATAATGTATTTAAGAAGGGAGGGATAAGAAACTCCCAGGCCGCTGCAGCCAGAGAATGGAAAGAATATCTCTGTGGTGAGTGATCGCTCCCTGCCCTTATCTTGACCCATTATGAGCCTTTTATGGTATTTTCTCTCCCTATCTGGCTGGTGCTAGGGACTGGTAAAACAGCTTTGGTGAGAGCCTGGTATCCAACATCCACCACATCCTGTGATGTGGGCAGGTACTTCCTAGGAACTGATTTACTTTAGGTCTCAAGAATCATTTTTAGACTGTCACTGCTTGAAGGATTCCTGAGATTCAAGTTGAAAAAGTAATAATCATGTTAAAAATAAACTTGGTAATCCAATACTATATTAATCATGTTCTCTGAATTAGCTACTGTTATTACTTGAATGAAAAACAACCCTCATGGAGACATTAAAGGTAGTTGTTTGACAGTGTCAACCTAATGTTTTGTTACTATTATTGAATTTCAGAAGGGAAATGGAATCAAGAATGAGAGAGAAATATCAGTTCATAATTGGAAATTCATGAGACACACTATCTTGAAAACTCATAAATTAAAAATAGGAAAGTTGCAGAGGAGGATAACAAAAATGTTAATTTTGGAGAGGTTTCCATTTCAGGTGAGATTAAATGTACTGTACTGCCCTGTGTTCTGGAGGTGAGGCAACTGAGAAGGGTATAACACAGTCATATTACCACTATGAAGTACATGGACAAGAGGAACAAAACCTTGATTGACAAAATAACAACTTGTCTGTAAAATAAATAAAATCTCAGACAACTGGCTTAAAGTTCAAGAAAGTGCCTATTCTCAAATGAAGTAGTTACAATGAACTTCATGGATTCAGGATACTAAACTTGCCCAAACATGAACTCAGAACACAACACATGCATCATCTCAGTGACCACTCATATACATTATATGTGTAACTCCAAGTACCTAAAATGCAAGTTGTTCCAAGTGGGAGTAATGCAGAGGCCCCATCACAAAACCACTGAATTTTAGTTTATTTGATCTTTATACATCTCTCCAGACATAATTGAGTACATGGAGATTGATTGGGTTTTGGTTTGTTTTTTTTTTTTTTTTCAGCTGGTTTTGTATGCTCTTTGCAGAGGAAATGAAGCTACTCAAGAAAAATAACCGTTGCTCTAAATTCCCACTTCACCCGTATTTTGATCACTTAGTATGGATAGGAAGGTATTCCAAGGCAAAGTCTGTCCAGTATTATACATTTGTGGTTTTTTTAAGGCTATGGTGCTTGCATTTTCTATGTGGGGAAAACTAAGAAAGACAAAGAAAACTTAATGAAATTCTTGACTCAAAATAACATATGAACAGCATCGTTCAGTTAAGCTTGTGAGTAGGACTGTCAAAGGACTGCTTAATGAGTCTTAAAATAAGTTGTTGTGCTA
>VWZD01000344.1:71797-149539 GCA_013396695.1 Sakesphorus luctuosus
TAAAATAAGTTGTTGTGCTAGATAACTCTTTAATAGGTTTTTTATTTCTAAACCATGCAGTAAGAAAAATGAAAAAATAAAATAATTTTTTAAAGAGAAAACACTAATTTGAACTAAGTTTGCCTCAGAAAATCATTTAGTAGGTGAAAAGAGGTTGTTGCTTTCTGTACTTGTTTACTTGATTGATATACAACTGAAGTTTATATAGCAGTGTAAGATGAACTGATCTTACATTTTTGTAATTATCTCAGCATCTTTCTATTCCTGAAATTATCTTTACAGAGGGTTTTCTCACCTGAAATGAAATATGTTATCTAAGCACCAAGTTAACTCCCTGAAGTACTAAGAAAAAAATAAAGAGCTCTTCAGTGGAAGGACAACATTTCTGTTGTGTGCTGGTACAGAATCCAGCTAACAGCAGTAACAAACTCCCCTCCTGAGTGGGAACTTCAAGGATTGCCAGGACTTAGCTATCAATAATTACTCATTTCTTTCACTTTTTTTTTCTGTGTGTGCGCCCATATGTATATTATTTGTATAGCTTTTAAATACTTTCTGAATATCCTGGCATGCTCTTTCTTGTATATTGAAAAAAACTTTATTTTTTTTTACATTTCTTATAATGTTTTTTATTTTGTTGATATGAACATATTTATGAAGCTTCAAATATGAATATGAAAATCTGAATAATATTTGCCCTATTAAGTGATAAGAGCCTAAAAAACCGCAGGAAACTTTAAGTCTAGGAGTAAAGTATTATGAACAAGTAGGTGGGATGCTTTTTTAAGGGTTGTAGCATCTGTTGTGTTACCTTTGGTTACTGTAACAATGGTAAGAAAATAGAAACAGAAATATGACTTTGTGTATTCTTGAGGCTGTAAAACACACAAACTCTCTCTTAAAATCAAGTAAAATACCAGACCTTTTTCACTGCAAGTGCTTCAAAAATGGTCTTTCCTTGAATAATTGTGCAATGGAGTAAAATTTGCAAGAATAAAATAAACCTTACAGCTAAGTTCTCCTTACTGTGGAGGAAGGAATAAATGAAAGGATTGGAATATTTAACTGATTTTCAAGGTCTTCAAAGTGGTGAATGATCTTCCCAGTTTTGGTGTGCTCATGATTTCATCTTCAGTCTTTATGATAGTGGCTATATCTTAATAAGTCAAATCTGTATTGATAATTATTACATTATTTTTTTTTTATTTTAAGTATAATAAAAATCCTATTGATTACAAGCTTACTACTGGTAGCAGTTATGAAATGTTAGACTATAGACAAATTCCTTTTTGACTTTTAAGTTGAAAATTGGAAAACAGGAAAAAAGGTAATAGATTTATCAGCATGAAGGAATCATATAAATACATTTTTGGTATGCGTGCAAATTTCTCACATATATTACTGGTAAGACTTTGTAGGTATTTTTAATGTTTATGCCTTCTTGGAGGTAGGTTAATTTTTTGGTTTTTTTTTAGCTGGTAATTAGAATGTATAATGTGTTCCTGTATAAAAAATAGGAAATTAATTCAGTTGAATTAAATAAACTACTAGTTGGAATGCATGTTTTCAAATTTGTTTTATAAATTTTTAATGTGGTGCAATTTGCAAAAGGTGATCCGTAAAGCTTTTTTCCAGATGATGCAAACAGAAATTATTCATTCAAATTTAAATATTTAGCTTCCCTGAAATTGCATCATGGATAGTGGCAGAGGATTAAAACATCAGAGGTTAAAATCTGTCAGTTCTGGTTAATCACCAGGCTCATTTATTGAACCATGAACACATTTTTATTTTCCATGACAGAATCATTCATTAAAATTAACATTGTACATAAATAGCCATGTCACATGGAAAGCTGGAAAATGGTTGTTCAGTATGTAGTGTTTTGTTCATAATTGTAACATCCAGTCAAATATTATGTAGCAATATAATTCCAAAAGAAGCACTGCGCCAAAATGTCTTTATCCAAAAAACATTTCCAATGGTTTTTTTTAAAAAGCTGCAAACTGAGTTATCTCTCATTTTATATGCATATAGTTAGAAGAAAATACAAGTAGAATAAAAACAAGTGCTAGGCAGTACAGTACATTAATATTAAATTTTCATTTATTATATTTTGAAATCATAGCTTGTTTTTTATGTCTTAAGATTAATGGGTATATAGATACTGCAGTGGAACAGAGTATATTTAATTTGGCAGTAAACAAGCTAATAATTAAAGATCATACCCCCTAGTTTGCCAAGGGTAATTAAGATAATTCAGACAATACCAACTTTTTTTAAAAAGAAGCACCAAACAAAACCAATCAAAACAACCTAAAAACAAGAAACAACCAGGAAAAAAAAAAAATAACCCATGAAAAGCTCACAAACCCCAGAAACCTAACTCCACAAAATGTGTTATACTGGGTTGCTTGGTATCTCAGTGTTAATCAAGTGGACCTCAACAAACTGACTTTGTGGAAACTCCTCATGGAATATATTATTGTAGCAATGCATTCACGATACATGGCGTAGAGAATGTCCTGCCAAAAATGGGCTGATGAAGAAAATCTACCAAGCCACTGAGAGTGGTTTAACAACTGATGTTTTTAATGTGGTTTGAATGTACTGAATGTAAAAACTGCAGTATCACTGTTTCTTCTTCCCAAAATCCCCTGCCAGGCCAGGGGGGCTGGGAGAAAATTGTGACCTCATGTTACCTGAAACCCTCTCCCATTGAATGTAAATCCCCTTACTCTCATTGGCCCAAAGCCAGATTCCCCCCTTTTCCCTTATTGGTGAGTTTGTATCCCTCCAAATTCCATATAAACCTGTTCTGCTGAATAAACTTCCTCTTTGTTCCTGTCCTCGCCGGTGGTCTCTGCGTGTCCTTTCTCAGGGGCTCTCAGAGACCACATGGTCGGGGTAAAAGCATAGAGCACCCATTTCTCCTAGGTTAATGGACTAACAAATCCAAGACCAGGAGAATCACTATATTGTTTCAGATTTCCTTCAGCACACAGCATCATGAGGCTACAAGAAACCAACCTTCATATATTATGAAAAAGGAATGAGAAAGGAACAGTGTTTTGGTTTTTATTATTTTTGGTTGGTTTACTGGGTTGTTTTTTGGGGTTTTTTTGGTAGAGTGTTTTTGCCATCACTGAGACAAAGCATTCCAGGGAAGTCTGAAAGTCCTTTCTCAGAACTCATATCCCTTAGAAAGATTGTTTGATAGTGGAGACTTTGGGCTACCAAGGTCTCATTTTGTTACCTAGGCAGTAACCTCTTGCCTCATGGGTGTTTCTGTTTTCCTCTCTGAAGTTCAGCTGTCATTGTGCAGAGTGTCCCAGGTCAGTTTTGGATGTTGCCTCAAAATGTGTTTTCCCTTTGTTGCTTGATAAATTGAAGAGGTGAAGTTCCCTTCAATTTGGGAGTTCTGGGTGCTCCTCTATTTATTTATTTATTTTTGTTAGGATTGTTTGGGAAGTTGGTGTATGGCGAAGGGTTGAGAAGGGTATGAGAGGGAGGAGGTGAGGAAGATGCGTGGAGTGATAGATGCCTGTGGAAGGGGTTAG
This sequence comes from Sakesphorus luctuosus, assembly GCA_013396695.1. Classification (NCBI taxonomy): domain Eukaryota; kingdom Metazoa; phylum Chordata; class Aves; order Passeriformes; family Thamnophilidae; genus Sakesphorus; species Sakesphorus luctuosus. The sequence continues at coordinate 75,358 of VWZD01000344.1, forward strand.
TCTTCAAAACCTGCCTTTCCTGTGTGCTCCCTGGAGTCATGTGTGTCTAATGGTACACTGTCATCCTTTCCCTGTTATGTATTTATTAATTCAAGTGAAACTTCAAATAACAAATGTATTATTTGGTAAGACATTAATCAGTAGAAATAATTCAGTATCACTTTGAATGTGTCCCATTTCTGTGACAATAAACAATTTTGTTGTCAACAGGTGTATATATAGAAAAAAATGCATATAGGAGGGAATAACTTCTCCCGTACATGTTACATGATTTTGTAACAGTAAAACTATAGATGACCTTGAGTACCCAACGGTGTAATACAGTTCTGCCCAACCTGTTCATGAACTTTGCTGCTCTAGTGCTTTGATCCCAACAATCAAATGGATCACATGATTCAAGCGCTTCCAAACCTATCAAAGACAAAGCCTCTTAAAGAAAAATTGAAAAGTTTAACAAGGACATTTTCCCATAAAACTTACTTCAGAAATCTTGTTCTAGGCTTTAGTCTCATGGAAGAGTCTTCAGTATTATGTCCATCACCATAATTTACAAATCATATTGGCATATAATTTTTTTGGAATTTATAATATTTTAATGATGGATCTTGATACAATTGTATAATTTACTAGATGTTTTCAGCTTTGAGTTTAGCCCTCACTCATTCTCCTTACTCCATCAGACAGAAGAATATGTATTATAGCCCCCTTCCCCCTGCGCCCAGTATTTCAGTATTCTGTTGTGAAATATCCTCAAATATAAGGTCTGACTTGTTTATGTTTTCTTTTTAGAATTGTTCTCTTATGGAAAAAGGTGTAAAAGAATATTAGAATTCAAAACTGCATAAAATATTGTTAACGCTAATTTACACGTTGGGAGAAAAGCAGTTTACATTTGCTTGTGAAGTGGATTCTGTGTCACCTAATTACTATTTTATATGATGCTGAATAGATCTCTTCAGTAGCTTTATATAAGATATGGATAAATGGTACTTGTCATTCCTCTACATAAATTAAAATACTTTATTACTAAATAAGTAAATTTAAAACCCCAACAAAACTATCAACTAAACCAATACTTTCTTATAAAAGCAAGTGTGATTCTTTTTGAGCAGCAGGAATAGGAAAGTAATAAGAAGGAAGTTGAAATGAGATGATTTTAAACCTTAAAAAAAAAAACCAATCAAGTAAAACCCACTATTTCAAGTATTTCAGGAAGTCTTTTACAAATACAAAATGTAAGCAGTTAGTTAGTTTCCAAATGCAGAAGACATTGTTCTTTTCTATGACCCCTTTTAGACTCATTACAGGACTACTAAAAATAATATTCTTGTTTTAATGTAACAATAGCTGTCATTTAGCAGAAAATCAACAGAATATTTAAAAAATTAGAGTTCAGCTTTTTCCTTTAACTGCTCTGAGACAGTTAGTTTATATAGTGTTGTGATTTGTTATGAAATGTCCAGTTTCATTTTGAAAGCTTCAGATACGAATTTGTGTGTTAGAATTGCTTATTATATATGGTTCTGTGCTCTCAGAAACACTGGCATACCCTTATGCCTTAAAGGTCACCTGTAAGAATTGAAGGTTTACAATTTTCGTACCATGTTTTTCCCCTTCCTGTGTAAAACATATATAGCTGAAATAATTTGTCATGGAACAGGTTTTTCTCGTGTTTTTTTATAGTGGTTTTTTTTGTTTGTTTGAATGTTTGTTGTTTTTTTCTTTTTTAAATCAGAGGACTCTAAAGGAATGTGAGTTTAGTTTTAGGCATAATGATCTTTTGAATTATCCTTGTCAGATCAGGATAATTTGAAGGCAAACAAATGATGTTTACTGAACCTTGTTTTTACCTGTTGTAGTTACCAAACTGAAAGTATCTTAAAAGCCTGCATATTAAATGGCATAAAGACTTTGTGATAATGATATTTATAGAGTTTAACTTTTAAACACGGCAAGTGCTTTGCATGAGAGGCAAAGTGCACAGAAGGTGTGTACAACATGAGCTTTGGTCTGTTGCAGTTGCTATACCCAGCCTTGAACACTCAGTCATTGTAGTCATCTGTGGAGCTGTAGAGAAGTCTGGAATCTGTATCTGGAGCATTATGAAGGGCAGAAAAAAAACACAGTTTGCCTTTTAGGATGCAGAATTTTTTTTTTTTTTGAACTGTAGACTAAACTTATTAGGGATTTGGTGTGTCTACAGTTCCTGTAAAGAATGGAGGACATCCGACTTTAAACATTTAGAAATGTAACTCTAAACACACAAAAGCCTGTGAAGGTGTAGAACGTGTTCCACTCTAAGTCCAATTTAAAGCAACATGCTTAGGAAAATAAAAGCAGGGATGTATATTTCACTAAACACTTGTAAAAGTAACTTTTTGTATATTTTGGTTCCGTGTCTTTGATTTTTTGCAGATACAGTTGAATTAAAAAAAACAACAAACAAAACCCCACAAGACTGTAACCATAATATGTAAATGCATGAATTTCAGCAGTTATTTTGTATGCAAAATCCTTACTTACTGGGGTACTTATCAGTTTAGAGTCAGAGCATGATGTTTGATTATTGGCTTTACAAGTCATAGAGCATTTTCACAGGCTAAAGAAATGTTAAACAGAAAAAAAAAACTCAGAATAACAAGTATTTCTAAGTTCATGTTTTTGTATTTAACCTCTTGTGGCTTGACCTTTAAGGGGAATTAAGTGCTGTTAGTCCATTTCAATTAATTTGTTGGTGTTCAGTGATTCAGATCCGTTCAGTTTGAAGCTGGCTCTTCCCTTATGGCATCTACTTCTAAGAGTTCTCCTTTCAAGTAGTGGAAGGAAATGAGATGAGGAAAGGCAATGATTAAATTATTGCCTTATTCCATGGTTGAGTTGTTTGGGATTATTGAACCTTGTCATCAGTGCTAGTTTTCCTGAAACTCTGATATTTACTAATTCAGTTGATTCTTTGTATGTTGTGTGTATATATATTTATTGTCAGAGAGTTTTCAACTGAGATTTCTAAATTTGTGAGAATTCTCAATGAATGTGGCACAGAATGGTATTACTTTAACACTATTTCATGCTGTTCCACTTCCACCCTGATTTAGGGATGACACCTTTTCTGTCTTTGAAATCTACACAGGCATTTCAGAATGGAAGCTTATATAATTCTTGAGGTTTGGTGGGTTTTTTAGTATCTTTTTGTATATACATACATATGTATATATTTGGAGTCTCAAGATTATTTTCATTAATATTCAGAATATATTGAATTTACAGGTTTTGAGATCTTGATTTTTTTTTCTTAGGAGGACATAGTATAAATGAGTGAAATGCAGGCAATCATTATAAGCCCTCAGTTCAAAATTTTATTATTCCAAAACTAAGTTGGCAAAACTGACTTCAGCCCTTCTTTCCTTTGTTTGACATGGCATCAACTTGAAGGTTATGTCAAGTCACATTTTAAATGTAATAAATAAGCTCTTAAAAGGTTTCTCTGTTCAGATTCAGTACAGAAAATTTAGTGTAGACTTTCCAGCTGGATGCTTGGGTCTTGCAGTATGGTTTTTGAATAGCATTTGTCAGACTTGTCATTTGGATAAAGCTTTGACTCCTTCCTCCCGTGTGTGTGCTGCTGGGAAAAAAACCAAACCAAACAAAAAAAACAAACCAAGAAACCAAAACCTAATTGTTCTGATAAGTCTGTGGCTCAAAACCTGTTGTCCTCAACTGTACAACAATTTCTCCTGCCTAAGGGAAGTTAGCAGCAGAATAACAAGCCACAAGTAAAGGCAGGTGGGAAAGAAGCAGGAAACAGAGTAGCGGGTTCACATTCTTCATTTGCTTTCATCTAAGGCTTCTGAGTCTTTGGTAATGCAATTTGTGTGGAAAAGATGTGATGTTACTCTTGAAACTTTGCTGTTATTAATAAACTAATATTTTCTACAATATGTCTTTTAAGAACTTATTAAAAAATCTGGAGATCCTGTGTTGTGTGGATCCAGTTTGAGCAAATTGTTCCATTTTTGAAGGGGAAGTGATAAAAACATCTATCAGGTGGAGTGCCTTTTGTGAGAAGTAGGCTGATGTAGGAAGAAATGAGGGAATAAAGCAGAAATTTAGTCTAAATAGTCAGTGGGAATGCAGTGGGAGAAAGAGAAAGTGTGGTTCTTACAGTAATTATCAGAAAAGGCACACAGAATCTTACTGGTGGAATGTCAAACAAGGTTGAAACAATTAAATTTGCAGAAGAAAATACTAAATTTTAGATGCTTATTAAATTTGCATGGAAATGAAGAGAAGGAAAGCAAAAAAGGATTACTTCTGTACTGGTTTTAAGTGGTGAGTTTCAGTTGTGAGAGGCAGGGGGGAGACAGAAGCTCCTTCCCAAATAGATGATTTTCCAATTCTCTTCCTCTAGTAGCTTCAATTTATTTTTCTGGATGTTCTGAGTTTATGCTTGTCAATTTTTTTTTTTTGAGATTTTATTTCAAACTGGGCTGCTCTTTAGTAAGGTGTTAATTCCTTAGGGTTCAAGACAGATTTTATTTGCAAATCTTTTGGTCTTGATAAGTTTGCATCTCCCTGTGCTAGTGCAATTTTATACATTGTGAAAAGTTTGTTTTGGACAATTCTCAGGATGTGGAGGAGTTATTGGTAACAGTCATCATGTACAGTCTGTGATGATTCTTACTGAAGACTTCATTTGGCTTATATTTACGTTTCACTCATTAAGATCATCAGTTCGACAAAAGCTTAAAAAAAAATAAATGTCTAGGCCAGTGATTGGAACCAAATTTTAGCAATAGGAATGTGGAGGGGTAGGGGGAAAGAGAGATTGTTGTGGGAGGTATTTCAGATATGTTATGAAGGTGGATAATAGGTGCAGGAATGCTTTAAGCTGGAGAATAAGGAAGGAGTGGAAGGTTAAATAAAAGGAATGAAAACAAAATTGCCCTTTTTTTTTTTTACTAGATGGCTTTACCAAAATGTGCACAGTAGAAAATTAATTTGGCAAGAAGATTGAGGATTTTTCTCCCTCTTTCTTCTTAATTACACCTTAGGTTGACCCATTCAATCATGTATCTTCAAAACTTTTCATATATCAAAGTTTGAGTTACATATAAATATTTAGAAGTAAGGACCTCAAAATATCTGTTGAAGAATTTTGTCATGATGGTGTAAAAAAAAAAAAAAAAGAAAAAAACAACCAACCAACCAAAAAAAAACAACAACCAAGCTTTGGTCTGTCAAAGCTACTTAGCTATATAAAACATTATTATAATGTGGAGTTTGTTTAAAATTATTTTTGTGGTCTTGCATTAGAATGAACCTCTTGAGATATGTGAAAACCAAACACAACTAGAAGAGCAGGGAGCATGTCTGGGCCTGCTGTGCTGTGGAAATGGTTGTCCAGGGAAATGAGGCTGATGGATGTAAAAAGGCATCACACCAACACAGTGAAAAACCAGGGCTGGCAGCAGAATGACATGAGCAAACAGTGTGATGTCTGTGAAGATTTTGCTAGATTAATAATAAATAAGTATGCATAAATAATTATTGTTTTTGACATTTTAATGACAAGTCATTCAAGGGGAAAAAATCTGCATATTTGGAATTGAAAGATGACAAGTTGGAGATGAGAGAGGGAAAGAGAGTTGGGAACAGAGATAGGCAGCTTGTCTAAATATGTGTAATGTTAACTACAGGTGATTATTTTATTTTAAATTAAAAATTTACTTTGATTTGATTATTTTTAAATTGTTAGGCCTTCTCAGCTGTGGGTTTCACCAGGTGCAAGGAGGATTTGTAACAGCAAGCACATTACTTACTATTTAAAAACTGCATTCCTAGGCATTAGAGGATGTCTTTGCACTAAAGGAATGATGTTGAGTGTGGTGAAAAGCAAATTTTCCCCTTTTCCCCATGTAATTAAAGATCACTTGTGTTAACTAATTCAGAAGCAATAACAAAGATTTGAACAAGTTGTGGTTTTGAATGTAACATATAGATGAATTGGGCAAATCTTGTGTGTGCTATGCATTATTTTTTCATGCTTACATCTGAAGCTGAATGAAGAAAATACCCATTTTGGCTTGTAAACTGTACTTTTAAATATGATCTTGTTCCCTTTCTTTTACCTCATCAATCTTGCTGATCTCTCTGTAGCTTAAAGTACCGTGGAAATCGATAGGGAAAAATAGAAACCTGTATTTATTTTTTTTACAGAGATGCATCAATACTAAATTACATATAGGACACTTAAAACATGTTTTTCCCTTTTTGGCCTGTACCAGTGGGTTACACTGGTCACTGTTCAACAGATAAGTCAGGAGAAGCCTCAGAAATTTGGAAGTAGATGAAGTTACACAAGTCAAATGTCTGTGTTATCAGGAGCCCAGAAAAGGTGTTAGAGCAGTGGTGGTGGTTGTAACTGAGTCTACTCCTCATGACATGCACTATAATACAAAGCCACTGTAGTATCCTCTGCAAGGGGTGCCAGACTTTACTGGAGCTAATGTGGGTCTGACAAACAAGAAGGAAGATGTTATTGATATCTGGAAGATGATCATACAGCCTCATGTTACGGAAGGTGGTGGTGGTGGTAAGAGTCCTGTTGCAAACTGATTATTAAAATGAATATATGTGGGGTTTTTGGATTTTTTTTTCCTCCTAGCGTTCAAAAGATAGAGAGGGCTTGTTAGGTCTACATTAAAATGACTAAAGACTACTTTTTTAAATACTTACAAACTTGGGAAAAAGTAGCTTTTCAGTAACGATGGGTCAATTCATTATCACAGTAGGATGTGGTATCTCAGTATCTCATTATCTTCAGATGCTGCTCTCAGTTTTGATTGGCAGTAGACATAAAGGTCTGGTATACCATTTGCAAGCTATTTATCGGTTGTAATTTTTAGTAATGACTAAACAAAGCTCAGCTCAGATAAGCTTATTTAGTTGTCATACGTGTCAGCTTCCAGTTAGCACGGGATGACATAAAGAGGTTTGTTATTGCAGTTACAGATGTGTCAAAAAATAAACCCGTGAAGATGATACTTTTAAAGAATCAACACCCATGAATTTTAGCATGGTTTTTTTTGTCTTGTTTTGAAATTTTATGCTATAAATACTGTCTAGGAAGAAAACCTGGGCTCATTTTTAATCTTTGAATTTAGGTGCTGTCAACTTTTCAGAAAGCGGAAAGCCATGAATTTCTGCATGCATTTTGGTGTGATGCTGATATTACTGTGATTGTCACAGACTAAAAGTTTTTTCAGTCATACAGAGATCTTAGAATATGAATGTAAACTTTCAAGTAGCAGATCTAGTATTCTTTCAAGAGCACCTCTGAAGTGTTGTGTGTGTGTTCATCTGGCTGTGTCTGAATATACATGAGCTGTTTTATACCCTTAAATTGTAGAATGTTTCCAAATGCATTTGACAAAAATGTGAAAGCTTTGATCCAGTACTTTATCATACATTTGATCTTTTGATAATTGCAATTACTTTCTAGTATATTCATACCCATGTTGTGTAGAGATAAAAGAAGCACATTTTGTTTGGGAAGGACAGCACCAAAATAGCCTTGTATCTCTGAAGATGATTCAAAATATCAGGAGCTAATTATTTCCAAAGTTGTATTTCTAAATAATTCTGATTGCTTTTGAGAAATTGTTGGAGGGAGTTTTTAATATTCAGAAAATGATTTAAGGTAGGTCAAAAGCAAAATTTAAACACTGAATGGATTTCAACTAAAGTTAAGTTAGTTTTCATTTTGTGTGTCTTGATATGGTTTATCACCTTGTAGAAACTAGTTGGATTGTCCACAGAATGAGTTAGCTAAGGAATGAATTTACAATTTTTTGTTCTGTCACTATGTAGTCACTAGCTTCTTGTTTCCCAGGCAGGTCACCAAAATGAAGCTTGTTTGCCATGGTCCACATCAGGCTTTGGCTGTTAGTACCTGGTTATGGATACCTCAGCCCTGCTTGAGGAGGTTTTCTGTTTCACAGGGCAGTGCTCTGTCATCCCTACGGATGTCATTTGTGATATTATACGTGACGCTTGTACTATTGTATATCTTTACTGGTTTACTTGGTTCTTGCACGAGTGAAAGAGTTGCTATATGTATAATGGCAAATACCTGTTGTTTCCTAAAAAAAAAAAAATTAAGAAGTCAATGTTTGATAGAAAGCACTTAGCTAATGAGAAAGTGCATCCCTGCTACTTTTTGCCATAAAAATTAGTTTTACAAATGAAATCAACAGTTAAATTATGCTCACCCAAGATGAGATGCTAAGTGATGCCATCCATTTTGGAAGAGGTTTGATGTGCGGAAGTTGTGTGAAGAAATCACTGCTCAGGCTTTTGTGAAGGACATATGTTATCTAGGATAACCAAAGTGACATTCATTTGTCTTTAAATCATTAAGGTTTTCATTAAGCCTAATTGTGCTGGAAGTTTGAGAAGTCTGTGCAAAGATAATTAGAAAAAAGTATACCTCTTAACAATTTTTCACAGTCATATAGAGAACTCACATCAATTAGTTAAATGACTTCTTAAATACTTAATTGACTAGAAAGTTTTCAGGAATTAACCTCTGCTATTAATATGTGATTGTCACATCATTTTTCATATATAGACAGTTGAATTTTGTCTTTAGATGAACACCTCAACCTTAATTTTTGCTTTTCTGCAGTTGAAGCCCGCATGACACAGAATATTTTCTCTTAAACTTACACGTATATTGCCTTATCTGTTGAGTAGGTAGTTTTTCTGTCTTGTGCACTGAACAGATGTTTACAGAAAGTAACACTGTCCTTTATCATTGACTTGAACTTCTTCTTTGCTTTATGTGAAGTTTAAGTTTCAAGATTGCTACCTGTAAAAAACAACAGCAACAAAAAAAGTCTAGTTTTGACCTAAGGTACAGCAGAGATGCTGTGCCAGGCTGTATTTTTGCTACATGCTGTGTTTTTACTAATAGTAGGAGTCCTTGTCTTATCTGGCCTGGATATTGATTGTGATTGTAAGACAGTGTAATTAGAAGAAAAAAAAAAAAAAAAATCCTAACCTTTAAGATGTTTTGGTTGTTGTTTTGTTTGTTTGTGTTTTTTTGTTTGTTTGTTTTAAAGTTGAAATGTTGGTCTTAACCACTGTGCACATATTTACCTTTAGATAAGAAGTAGTCATATAATACTCAAAGGAACTGTATGATTAAAATTAAATATACTTGTCTTCACTGTTCCTTTGAAATGCTCAATAATTACTAATACTGACCTTTGTGAAATGATTTTCATTTCCTTTTAGGAAAATAGATGTATTTGACCTGAACTGTTTCAAGTGTCCTTTCGTTTGAAAGCTAATTGTCTAACTTTGGGAGTGGAATATATCATGATGGCAATAAGATTAACTGTAGAGGTGCAGTTGAATGCCACTATAATTAGGAATGAAACTCTTTATTTTCTATGCTTGTATTCCCAAGCAGGGCAGGATATTCAGCATGTGCATGTCTTCTTTAAGTGAAATTAGACAAGCTAGTTGTAATGTTTACTTAACTGACACAGAGTACTTAGATAACCAGACAAAGCCTCAAAGGAATTGGAAATACACTCTCATCAAGAGAAAGAAGGAAATATCTAAGGATAACTCAAAATGTGGGGTGATGAATATCTCAAAGAAAGAGGTCTGATGGGATGCGGGTAGTGGGATGAGTGAAAGAGATGGGAATGCTGGAAAAGAGAATAAGGGTAAAATGGACATGAAAAAAGGCAAGCATTAGAAGAAAGAGTCCATTTTATTACTTTTTATCTTATGTCTGTGTCAGTAGTGCTGCATTACTACAGAACACTATGTTGTCTGCTTTTAGCCAGAACAACTCTACGTTACAATTATCTTGGAGTTTGGAGTAACCGTTGCTGCTATTGCCACTTTTGAATAGTTTTTCAGCAGTCATGAAATGCACCCCTCTTGTGTCAATACTGACACTGTCTTGTAGGGGTTTTTTTAATACTTTATCTATTTTTCTATTTGCCAAAGGAGAAACAAAGTAACATTGGTGATTTTTGTCATATTGTGTGCGCCCTCCCTCAACTCTCACGCGCTGAACACACGCGCTGAACACACGCGCTGAACACACGCGCTAAAACCACTGAATTTCAGCCAGCACTCAGAGTTTCATTTCTGATCATTGCTTCTGGAGTTATAAGGCCCTTATACAGTGTTCCAGTTGTGTGGACAGATCTTTGACAGCAGTTTCAATGTATGGTTATTCCATACTACACCAATACAATTGCTGTGCCTGTATTCAGTAGCAGGGAAAATTTTGTTGATGGTCTTTGAATTTTAGAAATAGTACTAACTGGTTAGGAATATTTCTAATATTTTAGGAATATTTTTAACGTTTACTTATATTACATAGTCCCACATACATTTGAAAGTAACAACCCATTGTAGAATTTTTAAAAAAATTGAGATTTAGTTCTGTTTTTAAATTGAAGTATGATTTGATTTAGTCAGGAGCAGTCATGAAACAGCAATTGTTTTGGCTATCAATATTGCACAAGACAGTCTCAAGGTCACTTTAAGCATGTAAACCATCTTACTCACTGTTTTTGACTAATGACTACAATTTGCTGTCACATTAATAGTCTGACACTGGGAAATCACAAAAGCATAACATTGGAAAATGCAGTTGCTTAGAAGATTTTTCTCTGCAGCACTGATTTAATTTGAAGGACTTGATGGAAAAAAGTTAGGTTTTTGGTCTCTAAAATTAGGGTTTTGTATAGTAGCTCTTTTTTAAATAGTGATTTTTATTTACAACAATAAAAGTATCTCCTCTAAATAGTTTTGTAGCAGCAAAAGTGATATAGCTATATTAGAACCTCACAAACCTTTTTTCTGGTGGTTCATGGCTTTGCTGTTTGCCATTGCAGAACCTGGATGCAGACATACACCCTTCATGCTTTGGTTTTGTATTAGAAATTTCATGTATTATATTAAAATTTGTGATACTGGTAAATAAATGTTTTAAATGCTACTGTGTTGATTTTCAATTGTTTTTTTAGGAAAAAAACTTTGTCTCATTAGAGTGTTTTATACTGCTGCCATGAGTTTTACATTTCCTAAAGCTAAGTAAGTCTTATACTTACTTACTTAGATTAAAAATACTGCTGCTTTGAAATATAAACTGGGAGGCTTCACAACTACATTGGTATGTACTGACAGCATTTGAAGGACTTTTTACACATAGTATTAACCAAGTTATGAAAAATAGAGATGTTTTATGGGTGCAGATTCAGTCACCTGATACACTGGGAATTTCCACAGCCATCAGCCACTGGTGAAAAATAATTCTCACCCTGCATGAGTAGAGCCATGTTTTGTCCTCAGATGGGTTTCCCGTTAAAGTGAGATGCTCAGGTCTTTGTTTCCCAAAGGTATGGGGTGTCGTCATTTGCTTAAGGATTGCTCCAAGTTATGCCAGGTGAGATTCAGGTTGGATATTTGGAAAAAATTTCTTCACTGCAGGAGGGGTTAAGCATTGGAATAGGGTGTCAGGGTGGTGGAGTCACCATCCCTGCAAGTGTTCAGATAATAAGTAGATGTGGCACCTCATGATACAGTTCAGTGGCCATGGTGACATCCAGTTGAAGGCTGGATGTGATGATCTTGGAGATCTTTTCCAAGCTTAATGACTCTGATTCTGTCTTGGACCTTCAGTCATACATTTCTGCTGTAATTCTGTAAACTGGGGAGGATGTGATCTCAATCTGGCCTTGAAGTTATGCAGCTTAGGTCTTGGAACTCAAAACATATTGTCTTGAACCTCATTATGAATTGGCTATTACCCTGTAAGAGTATTGGAAATTCTTCATGAAAAACATTATGTACTTTTTCAGATTTTTGCAACACTCTTATATAGACTCTTGGAAAAGTGTAAACCAAGTTCAACTACGTGGTTTGCTGTAGAAAAAATAAAAAGAAAGTTGTATTTTCTAAACCTTGGATGCATGTAAGAGCCTTCAATGGCATATACGAGATCTTGTGATATGAAAATTTGTTAGTTTGTCCACAGTAAGCCAGTCTGACCTTCTAGGCCTGATATTTTCAAGTTTTTTCTTGAAGAACCTCTGCAAGGAAATGAGTTTGTACAATGAAGATTGGCAGGGATGTAACAAAAGTGGTTTTACTAGTCCTTTCTACACCACTGGAAATTCTTATGTGTTACACAAAGCACATGAGTATCCTTCTTGGTGTGGACGGCTTTGCACCTCACTGTCATTTGAGCAGTCTGTGTGCCAAAGGGGGATTTGTGAGATGTGTCAGTGGCTTTCTATGCACTGAAATGTAGGGGTTTGCCATTAGTACCAGCCCTGAGCCAGGAGCTGGAGTACTTTGAGACTTTGTGGGTGATGTTTTCGAAGAACTGTGTTTTAGATTCCCCATGGTTATGACTCTACATGTTGGCTGGGTAAGGAAAGACACACAAAAATCTTAACAGGTAATTACATCTGGCAGCATTCAAGATCCTAATTCTAAGTATTTTGTATCTGAATATTAAAAACCAAAGTAAATCACATGTCAAAAACATTATTTTGAGGTTCTTTTAACATTTCAAAATTACTATGGGAAAATCACGTTGCTTGTGATGTTTTTTTGCCAATGTAGCATCCTTTGGTTTTTCATGTATGCTCAGTTTCTAGTAAGTTCCATTTAATTTAGTTTAATTCATTGGCAAAATCTCTGAAATTTGACAAGGCATTTTCCTAAAGCAAATGCAAACTTGTGTAATATATTATGGGATGATATTAGTGTTCTTGGTGAAGGTGCTATTTAATTTCCTTTTATTGTTTGGCTTTTTATGTCTGTTTTAAATATTGGAGACTTAAGGTGTTTTTTTTAACAAATGTGATTGATGTATGTGCATTGATGAAGACTTTTATTCTAATATTCATAATTGTTTTCCATTCATGGTACTCATTAAGAAATGCTAAATTCATTAAACCTCTAGAAGAATATCTCACGGTTAATACTCATTTGGCTTTACCTAAAGTATGGGCTGTTCACTATTCTGTTAAAGGGAGAATACCATAAAATATATAAATATGGCAGTTCAGAGCAGTTGTCAATTTTTGTCAGACAAAACTTTGGATCTCTTACCACGCTTGACTGAAAACCTTGAAAGTGATTATAATAGTCACAGAAGTTAATTAGTTTTGTAACTGCGTTGTGTTAAAATGTTGCTTTAGGCAGCACATTCTGAACCCACAATTTTTATCCATTTTGGTTTTAGAGGGTTTGAGACTCCTCTTGTGGTAGCAGCACAGTGTTGTACCAGTGCTGCAGCTCAGCAAGCTGGTTGGATTTGACAGAAATGCAACTTCTACTGAATTGTTTTGTGATCCACCTCCCAGTGTCAAATATTTCCGTCTCCTTTGTATCTTGAACATTAAAATAGTTTATTTCAGAAATTTAATGAACACAGAAGCTTATTGTGTACATTACGAATTAAGACTTACGTGTTCCTCTTCCCACCAAGTGTGCTTATACATTTCTCTCCTTTTTCCTAGGTGAGTACCTGAAGGTTCACAGAATTCCTGGTTTTCAAGTGTGCTTATTGCTTTTCTGTAGTGTGCAGTGGGTAAGTAAGAAAGATGTTGGATATTCCTGTGTTGAGTTTTTTAAATGAGCACACAAGCAAAAATGAATGACTTCTAAAATGGTGTATCAGTCAGTACTGTAATTAGCTGCTGTTATGAAAACATTCAACAGATGTCAAAAGGTGTTTTATGTAGGGAAGCTTGAACTGGAGGCATTACTCAGTTTTGTGGAACTTTCTGACTATAGTGTCCCTTTGTCACACATATGTAGAGTAGATTGAAAACTTTTAGAGCTGTAGGTGTCAAAATGTTTTTTATTGCGTTTTGTTTTTTTTTTTTGGTTTGGTTTCCTAATAGGAATAACCTTGCATCAGAGCCTAAAATTCAGAGTTGTATGGATTAATAAGAAAATTATTTCACAGATTTAGATAATTGTTTTGTGTGAGTGACTACTACACTTAGGAAAAAATGTGTTGTATTTTGAATTTTACTAATGGCCAACATTATGCTTTGGAATTGTATTTCTTCTGCTGATGTTGTTCGGAAAAAAATTGTGGTGTAATGTTCTCAACTTATTTATGTCTTTGTTGTGATTCCCATTATTTTTATGTCTGTTATAGCTAAAAAAAAAAAATCCAACATTTTATTTATTTATTTTAAGAATTTTTAAACAGATTGGCTACTGAATTTACTTTTTGTCACCCACTGCATGCATGCTTTGGAAAACTAGCAGTCAAGGGTTTTGGTACTATCTTCATCCTGCTGGAATGCATTTTATAACATTATCAGTACTCCAGGGGTCACATTTCTTTCACTGGAAGTGACTTTCATATAGGTCAGGAATTAAAATTAATAAAAACTCAGCTGTTTGTGAATAGATTAAAACACTTGAAACCTGTAAAATCTCAATTTTGACTTCACATAAATTGGCATTTAAACATAAATTGAAATTTCACATAAATTGGTAGTTTAAATGCCTAGTTTGTGGAAGTAATATTTAAAGCTTGTGAGTTTTACTTAGTGATAATTTGTTTCTGAAAGTATTTGTGTCTTGTCTGCCTGGATGCTTGAATTATCGAATATTCAGTTGGTTTAAATAATATTAGAATGAAAGGAGTGTATAAAAAAAAATGGCTCAGACACTGTTCTCTTAGATTCTGTAGGAAGAACGAGATGTGGTCAACAAGTAATGCTTTTGTGCTTTATATGGTGAAACTAAAAGGGGTTTATTCAGCTATAAATGTATGGTGATATTCATAAAGTACAAAAATGAAAGTAGTATGCTTCTAGGCAATGGGAATTGAGGGGTTTTTTAAATCTGGAAAACTTAAAAGAAATTCATATAAAAAATTCTGTATTGGTACCATGTGATGCACAGCTTGTATATGGAAGGATACATGAGTAAAGAGAAGAGAACAGAAACAATAATCAGCTATTTAAAGCCTTAAGGCAGAAAGTTTATATTGAAAATGTAGTGAATGAGACTAATTTAGGATGCCAGATAGTAATTTTGTTATGACTTTCTTATGTTGTCTTTACCTTTTTTTGTCACAACTGTGACTTACTCTGCTCTTATTCTGTTATATTTTTTTCTTTAAATTCTTAAGGACAGCCTTTAAAAACAATGGAAGAAAGGTTTTATATTTTGTATATTCAGATATGTTTGAGTTTATATTCTTAGACAGCAGGTGAAATTTTCAAGAACTAATAAAACATCCTTCAAGTTCAGATGTCTTATGAAAATGATGAGCTGTGTTTTTCTCTAACTTGTTTTACCAAAGCTTGTGCTATCAAATCTCAGCCTATTTACTTCAGCTGAAATACAAATATTCAACTGATAAGCTTCATGAGAGAGAATGGAAATCCTGCTTTTAAGGGTCAGGAATTCAACCCATATGGAAGTGTTGTGTTATTTTCATTGAGTGATTCCTTACTAGCTACAATGTATAGACTATTCATGGAACCTAAACTGATTCAAATGGGACTACAGTTTGTAAACATGGAAGGTGTGTATTATTAATTTCAAACTATCTGGATATCTAAATAGACCAAATTAAGTAACTGGACTGTAGTTAATTGTCGATTCTCTGTATCAGTTCTGTTGCTGGAAACTATTCAGTGGTGCATGTATCTTATAATTAAACCTAAAGCGGGTTCACAGAAGGAAATATTGAGGCCATGGATTTATCTGGTAGGTTGGTTTTTATCCAGAAGTGTGGGTGTGAATAATGTATTTCAGGAAAAAGGATATTAATATGGAGTGAAAAAATTCCTTATAAGTAATTGGTAACATAAAAGCAGTATTTCCAAAAAGCTGTAATTTTTGTCAGTATTAATTAGCTATTGAAGTAGCTTCTGATGGTATAGGAATAGACCCAAATATTGGTGACTTGCATCTCTTGAATAGATTGTATTCATCTAATGCTCTATAGAAATAAACTGAATTGCATTTAATGGAGTTGAAAAGCAAAGCAAAATGCAGTGGAACTTTAACTTAGATATGTTAAGAAACAGTATTAGGAACATACCAGTTGGAAAATGCCCATGCTGTTTTCATTGTGAGCCGGTTAGAGTAACTACTAAGTGTGGATGGATACAGTGTGTCATCTAAATATAGAATTCTGTCCATAAGATGATCTAGAGTTTAAAATAACTGTCTTAAAAAGTTTCTACAGGAATGATACCTTTTGGCATCTTGATTAATTATATCACCTTTGTTTAGGAAGTAAAATCACTTTTTTTTTTTGAGGATGCTTGTGTTAGAAACCACAGCAGTAATGGAAAAGACTGGCTCTTGTAAAAATTGGTGACATTTTATTGTGCTAAAAAACCACAAACAACAACAAAACAAAACAAACCACAAAGTTTTAACTCTCATTTTTTTAGCCAGGTTGGTATTTCTTGTTGGTTTACATAAAACTTGATATGAAATTTTCATTAGTTTGTAATTGGAATTACTTCAATCTTTGGCTCTATAAACCAGAGCATATCCATCCTTCCATCCTACTGTTCCTGCTCTCCTTCTTTCCCAAGACCATTAAGCTTCTCTTGTGGTGTTAATTGAACCATGAAATGCCTGAATCTGAAAATAAGTGATAACAACAGGAGCATCTTTCCAAATGTTTTGATGAACAGATTTAAAATTCAGCTGACACCAAGGCAGGAATTCTATTTCCTGTCAAAAAACAGAGGCATTGCATTCATGCTGACTTTCCTACAGCTACAAAATCAAGGTGCACCCAAACTGCACGATTTCTGAAGTGCCTCAACAATTTGAGCAGTCAGGACCATGTCTGATGAAAGAGGTGTGTTTCAGATATACCTTGCTAAAGGATTTTCTCTCATCTGCAGGTAACTTTAATACTTCATTACTTGCCACAGTTTGAGATGAAATGTGAATTTAATAGGCTTTTGAGCACTGTGACTGTGCCTTGTTTTACTCTGATTGAAGGTAAAATCAACTCAAGAAATAATGTTTTAATAGTCTGTTACTTGTTCTTTTCTTGGAGGTGTGTTTTTGGTTGTGGGTTTTTTTGTTTGTTTGTTTTGATTTTGACTGTTTGGGGTATGTGGGTTTGGTGGTTTTGTTAGTGGTTTTCTGCTTTTGATTCTGGGTTTTTTTTTTTACCCTTCCAGACAAACATTTATGTTCCATTTAAAACAAAGGCTGTGTGTTGTTTTGGTGTTTTGTTTTGGGATTTTTTACCCACTTATTCATGGGGAAAACAAATCCTTTAGAATGTCTGCATTGTACTTCAAAGTGAAACAATAATATAGGAAGTCTAACATTTTGAGACTTGATAGATTTATTTTTTTATATGTCGAAGTACTACTGGTGGAGCATTTTGGAGATCTTGGCAATTAGAGATGAAATTATTTATTCAATAGAATCTACAAGTTCTGTGAAACTAAGATGACTTTGTGTGACAGTTCTTGAGACCAGTTATGCTTTGCTCTCCCTGAAGAAAAGTTGTTCCTTCGCTGTAGTCTTTAAATGCTTTTTTGCTAATATGTGCTTACACAGACGGTCTGTGTAATGTGCTTAAAATCAGATTTTATTCCTGTCAATTGCTGATTTGTGCATAAAGTGTGGGGTTTTTTGATTTTTTTTTTATTATCTTGATGAGTTTTCTGTGTACACTAGATAGAATATAATGTCATTGCTAACTCAGTGTGGAATAACACTCCTCAGCTTGCAGATGGTTTTGAAGCTTTCTGTTGAAAGGTGAAAAATTAGCCTTTACAGTGGCAGGTTAAGCTTCATGGACACTACCTGTTTGTGTAGTATACCTTACTTATGTGAAGGTTACTCTCTTTGGGATTTTTTGTGCATGTTACCTGCTATTTAAGATGACTTCAGAGCAGCCCAGGGAGGACTGGGAAACAGAGTAAAACAGGCAAATATGGTAGATTGGTGTAAACAAAAAAAAATAAGAGGAACTGTTCAGTCAAGCTGAAGATGAGGAGGCAACTGCAACTGAAAATGCACAGGCATTTCCTGATGGACATGACTCAAACCTGGAAAGGTGGGAGGGCCATAATGGCAGCATAGCAATGGAACCAAGACTAGAACAACATCAGCAACTGGGTTAGGAACAGGATGGGACGCTGGGGCTGGGTGGGACAGAGCTGAGGGTGAAAGTGCAGAGAAGGTGCAAAAGGAGGAGCTTTAGCCAAGAGGTGAGCTACCCTGTGTGAATCAGAGTGAAGCAGCTTTACACACCTGATGGGCTGGGAATACAAGCTGGCGTGCTCCAGAGTGGTCCTGGTCTTCCACTACTCTCCAAGGTTGATTGTGGCCGGCAACATAGGATGAGCTGCAGCTTGTTGGCCAGGTGGGCCAGGCTGGGGCAAAGAGCATGCAGAGTTCAAGTTTAAAGAGGAAAAACTGTGTAGTGTTTATGATAGCTCTGCTGAAAGAGTTCATGTTTATTGCTAACAGCTTTATGCATAGGTATATGACACTAAATATTTTTCCATATCAAAGCTACCATGTAATGACAACCTGCATTAAGCAGAATAATTACTAAGAGAAACTTCACCAAGATTTGTCGTGTCTGCAGCGTATTTCTGTGCAGTGAATGGAAGGTGTTGCTAAGGGGCATATGATGTACTCTGTCTATGATCTGCAGCTTAATTGAGCATCTTGTTATGTTTTTGTTTTATTACTCATAGCACAGAAAATACACTATGTGACTTCCAGTATAAATAAAATACATTATCCTCCATTCAGCTTTCAAGATAGAGTGCTGTACAGGAGTAAGGCAATAAAAAGAAGCTGGGGAGGGGAACATAAGATCACCCTGGTGGTGTTCACTGGAAGCTAAAACAGTGTGGTGATATAGAGAGTCTTAATTTGATGATAAAGAAATAAAATAAGTAAAAATATTTGTGGTGTTTTTGACTTTAGAAGATACACATCTTCCAGAAGACAAAGGTTAACATTTTACCTGGGTTTAGCTCAGGAAAGGCAGCTGAGCAATTAAGCTGCCATAGAATATCATGAATTGAAATTGCTACTTGTTCTCACAGATAAACTAGTCCAGTTTGTGCTATGCAGGAATCAGGAGAATGAAAACTACCAATTAATTAAGTTGCCAGAGGGTCTCTTTGGCTACCTGGTTGCTCTTTTCCATGGTGCTCACCCATTCTTTTTCAGCGGAGGCACATAATGAGCCAAAATGGCTAATTGACAGGACTGTGCTAGTTAGGTGTCCATTCAGTGATGGGGAGTTTTGTGAGTGAGCTCTTGTCTCTCACATTCCTCACTCCAGGCTCTTTCTGTTCTACTGTGTTGTACCTTTCATCTGGTAAAGACCACTTTTTTGCCTTCTCAGTTGCCTCCTATGCATGATTTTTATATGGATCATTGAGGTTGGTGGATTGTCTTGTTTTGTGGGGATTTTATTTTTTATTTGGTTGGTTGGGTTTGTTTTTGTAAGGGAGGAAAAGGAAAAAATAATGTTTTCTGCAAGGAATGAGAGGGGACTTGTTATAGCTGTTTCTGTCCAGAAATCTGTGTCAGTCTCTTTTTTGTATAGTTAAAAACATGTGAGGCCACATAGAAAGTTGGATCAGATAAATAGTTTAGTAGTTTCCTTTGTTGTACCATGTATGGAAACTTTGAGACAAGTAGGTTTTTTTTTTTTTAGAAAGTGCCAGTTGCTTCCCCAGGAAACAAAAAGGCTTTTCAGAGAATAATCAGCAGCTGTAGGCAACTTGAGTGTATGTGGAGACCTGAGATATTCTAGTGCTCTTCTGTGTCACTCAGAAGAGTAGCCAAATCATGGTTCTAAATGCAAGATGAAGATCATAAGCTATGTGATGCTAATGCCACTGTGGGGTGGTGTTGTCTGTGCTTCTGGACAAAGACTGGCCAAATCTAGTATGAATTAGAGAAGTTTTTTCCAAACTATTATGTTTTGCAAATAATATTTACAGCAGTAAAAATTATTAGGCTTCATTAAACTGGAATTATTGTTCTCAGTGTGGTGTTTTTTTTCTGAAAAATTCATGGATGATTCAACTCATGTTCCAACAGGTTTAGTAAAATTCTTCATGGAGCTTTAGCTTCTGATCCTACTACGCTGTAGATACAATATGTGCAGTATTGTGTATTTCTTAGCTTTTCAACATTAGAACAGTTCATAAACATTTTTACTATTAAAATAATTTAGATTTTTCCATAACATTTGCAGTTGCTTGCATTGGATTAATTTTTTACAGGCTTGGAAACATGAGCTAAAAGTAGAACACTATAAGCAACTTAATTTTGTGTCATCCAGGTCCCTGATTTCTTACACATGATCTCTTCTAACAGATGGTTACATGATGTCTTAGCATAAGTACCTAGTGAAAGCCTGCCCAGTAAGCATGTCTGTAAAACCATAGTCAATGAGATGAGCTTTATCATTCAATAAATGATGTGTCTGTGTTTTGTAAGTTACTGCTTATGTCTATAGAGCTTTCAGGAAAAGAGAAAAATGAAAAACACTATCCAATATAAAAAAACAAACAAACAAACCCACAAACAAAACAACAAAAAAGCAAAAACAACCCACAAAGTTAGAGGTCAACATTTTCTACTAATGTGTAACAGACTTGTTTAAGGTTCAGAATTTTTATTGTCATGTAGGCCAGCTTGGGTTTCTTGGAGATTTTTGGCTTTTTATTTTCCTTCCAAGTGGTTCTACTGACTTTTTTGTCCCTACTAAACAAGCTGTATGAAGGGGATTGTTTTATTTACTGACATTTAACAAAAGTAATAACAAGTTTCAGATATGAATTTGGTCTCTGTAGTACACTCCAGTAGAAAAAAAAAACAGTGCCCTTTTTGGTTAATATTATGTATGGTTTATTAATAAAATGTTACTCCTTTATGAACTCAACCTGGTTCAGTAAAAGCACTGACATACTGTTGGATGCTGAACTGGATTCAGCAGAAGAAGCTCCTGAGATTTTTATGGGGAAGAGATGTAAAAATCTGACTCCATGTAGATCTACTTTGTAATTTTTTGGTGTTATATTTCATATAGTTATTCTTATTGGTTGGAGAGAGTTCTTTGAAGTGAGTTATTATTACTTTTCCTTGGAAGGTAAATTATGGTAGACTATTTCCTTGCTCTTGATTTAGACATGTGCTGTTTCATTTTTATCTTTAAAATGATGTCACTTCACTTGATGCAGTGTTATGAATTTATATAATGCAATTATACTTGTGCGTGACATGCTGTATCTTATCCAGTGTCCATAATCTATCAAGAGGAACACTTAATGTGAACATGATATTTGAATCAACATACTTTCTGCCTTCGTTGTCTTTTCTCTGTATGAATTCTGACATGTTCTTTCCTAGCTTTCTGGATTCCTTCTTTTTCACTTCATCCTCTTTAATGTTTTATAACACGGTTCTTTTTAGTATTTATTCACTGTTGCTCTCACAGCAAATTTTAATTTTCCTTTCTCCTTTTCTGTACAAGTTAGCTTTATTTTTCTTGTCTAGTTTGTATTTTCAGTGGACAATAAGAAAAAGTAATTGAGACTTTGATCCTATGGTAACCAATTCTCATGTTCTTCGAGGGCAGAAGCGACTCACAGTACAGAATAAAGCTGTATAATATTAGTTCATGGATTAAGTTACACTAATATGCTACCTGTGATAGTGCTAAATGATTAAGAATTGAAGTGATCTTGGTGCAATGGCATTTTTTTTAATTAAGTAAACTTTAACAGAAATATTCAAACAATTGACAAGTCAGTTCTGTCTTGGAAAGTTTCTCCTTTTTTTTTTTGATTTAGAGATGATAACTTCCATGTGCTAGAATAGCAGAAGCTTAACATGTGGTTTTTACTACTCACTGAAGGCCAAAGCCCACAGTTTCCAAGATTCAATCCATTTTAGGATACAGACTAAGTATTTCTGTAGTAGTAAATGGAGCTGTTTAAAATGGTTTCCACCTTACCAGCAATTAGCACCTTTGCAGCTGAATTAACAGAGAATCTGAACTTTGTTCTTGCAATTGCAGTGCAGCCCTTAGTAAATCCAGGTAACTTTGTGCTGAAATGACCAGAGTCAGGGATGAGCATCTAGTGCAGTAAGTTTTCCATCATTCCAGCTTGCTGTGCCACAATTCATTTTTCTATGCCCTTAGTCATCGATTTTGCTGGGCTTTTTGTTCATTGACTCACGGCAGTGTTGCAATAGAAAGTCTTGACTCGCTAAATCAAAAGTCTTTTCAAAAGGTAGTCAAGGAAGGAAAAGATGGGGGGGAGGGGGGGGAAGAAAAGAGATAAATCAAGGGGAATCTGAGAAAGGGCAAAACTGGTGGTGTTAAACTCCAGATCAGTTTCAGAAAGCAGCAGAAATCAATAGAAGCTTCAAGTGCTCTGAAAACCTCTGTATCCCCCTCTGGTTTGTTTGATCTGGACTAGCATGGAAGTGCCAAAGACAAAACAACTGTTCCTCAAATCCAAAAAGCTGACTGAATGGCAGGAAGGATCCTATTTCTTCCTAATTTTATTTGTGTTTTATCACTGACAGCGTGGAGTAATTTTTTCTTTTTTTTTTTCTGTTTACATCTAGTGCAAAATGCCAAATTTCATGTGCAAAACATCCCACACTTTGATCCCTTGACTCACTAGTTAGGGCCACATTTTTTGTACACTTGGATTGTGGGTTTTTGCTACTATGTTTTTTTTTGTTACAATCCCTGATCTATTGACTCAAATTCAATGGTTTCAATAGAATACTTCTATCTTTTTTCCTGATGGTTATGGAGAATTTCAAGTAATACAAAACTGAATAGCACAGGCTAACAGTGTAGCCATGCAAGGTCTTTGTAAAGTCACAATAAAAGATTATGCTGTTCATTTACTTTACATGACATCCCAGAGAGAAATAATACTTTTTTTTTTTTCCCACCTCACCTTCCTTTTATTTTAAATGAAGATTTACTCCCCAAATAAAAAAAGTCAAAAGAGGCTATTGCTTTCCATGCCATAGTGAACTAGTGAAACAGATTATTCTTTTCTGGTTTGGATAATCTGTTTTGGATTAGATATTCAGTAAATAGTCCCTAATACATCAGACAGTACTTGGTACTGTCAAGTTGTTTTTCAGGTGTTTGTGTTGTTTTTCTTGTTTATTATTTTTTTGTTTTAAATGGGGATGACTTTTATAATAATAACTGTATTTTTTGTGTAATCAAGATATGATTAATTCTTAATTTTTGTATAAATCTTTTCTATACATTTGCATGTTCCTATGCTCCTGTATTCTGTTCTGAATGTGCTACCTGCTCTCACTTCAAAAATCTCAAACAGCTTTCTGATACGTTCTTAGGAATCGCATTAGATTTGCAAATGGGAGGGGAAACTTTTATTCTCAGTTTTGGCATTCCTCAAATTTAGCCTGTCCATCTGTGACAGCAAAAAACCTTCAGATTTTTGCTTTTGTTTTTACTTTTGAACACGTGTATGTGGTGTGTATATATATACACACATATACTGAATTTTACAAAGCATAATTGTTAAGGACGCTTCTTTCACTCCTCATTTGGTGTTCTAAACTTAAACTAGCAGCTTCCAAAACAGCTCATATGATGTCTGATGGTCTAGGTGGGGGTTTGTGTTGGTTTGTCTGGTTTTAGTTTTTGTTTTGTTTTTTCAATAAAGAAGAAAGGCAAGTGGGATGTTTTTTGCAAAAGCTGTGTTGAAAAGATTGAAGGAAAATAAGGTAAAATTTTAACATTTTGTAACTTAAACATTGCAAAAATCAGCAATTGTACTTCCACTCCAGTGCATTAAAGAATTACTGTCTACTGCATGAATGGACTTTTCACTTTCTTAAAAAACTGAGAAAACAATTACTGACTGGTTTCCTTCTCCAAGCACTTCCATGCAATACACCCAGGGAGATTGTTTTGCACACAGTGAATGCTGCAGTTGCTTGCAGACCTCTTCATTTAACATTGAGGTGCGAAAAAGTCAAGCAGTTTGACACATCTATCTGTAGTTAAAATTTTATATACAAATTTATGGCAGATACTTCAGAATATATTGAATTTTGGGTGAATGTGCTGATATATTCTTAAAGTTGTTATATTATTTGCTATGCTCATGTAAGGACTTGTTACCATTTTTTCTCTAATCATCTGAATGAAACTTAATTCAAAGACAGGAGATCACTCTGATTTATAGATTCCAAATGCTTGGGGAGTCCTTAAGTATTGTGGTCATTATACCTCAGTGGCCTGTGGTTCAACTTATGAAATAAAGGGGGTGTTAGGTCAGCCTGAGATCTGCTGATTGTTTCTTGAGTAGCCTTTAAGTATTTGGGAGATAAAATTATTTGGGAGAAGACCTCATATATGCAACAAAAGGATTCATCTGAAAAATCATCTGGTCCCAAGACTTTTTTGTCCTCGCAAGATGGGAAAAGAAACCAAATTGTATTATTACAGAGTAACTTTAAGAGTGGTAAAGCTTCTGTGTGTAGGGAAATGAAATGTTGAGTGAGAAATTTTTCAAGAAGTGTTTACCTCTTATGGCTACTGAATTTTATTTTTAGAGTCCTAAGATGTACTATATTGACAATAATATTTTATAAGGAAGAGATTACGGGATTATAATTGAGCATTTTCAGTAAAACCTAATAACATGGCTGAAATGACTTTTGGTTAACAATAATAATTTTATTGAATAATGAAAATTATTTTTCTCTACAGGTAGTATGCAGGACTTGATGTGCTGTTTTTATACTTTTTTTGAGACCCATGTATTGGTGGTCTTTCCTTAGCAGTCCACATTTTCCTCAAGGAAAGCAAAAGGAAAACCTCCAATCACTGTGTGCCTGTAGGAGAGGGTTGGTGCTTGAGGACAAAATGCTTTTATGAGCAGTACAAACTGTGGCTGAGAGGCAGTGCCTGCAGGAATTAAGGTCTGCTCCAGAGTGGGTTGACAGCTGGAAACACAGGGAGCAGCAGCCTGAGTTGTAGGGGAAGGAGACTTGGAGACTTGCTGTCACTCTCCTGCTTGGCTAATGCATTTCTGCAGCTGTACCAGTTGAAGGAGTTTTACTCAGAGAAGTCCTTGGAATACTTGCAGTTCCTGCATCATCTAACGTTGGCTTTGCTCTGGTAACCCCTTGGGAAATCTAATTGCTAGCAGCTTCTTAGAGGTCAATATTATAGATTGCTTTCTACAGA
This sequence comes from Sakesphorus luctuosus, assembly GCA_013396695.1. Classification (NCBI taxonomy): domain Eukaryota; kingdom Metazoa; phylum Chordata; class Aves; order Passeriformes; family Thamnophilidae; genus Sakesphorus; species Sakesphorus luctuosus. The sequence continues at coordinate 100,655 of VWZD01000344.1, forward strand.
AAGATCAAGGAAAAGATCAAGCTGTACTTCTTATTTGAAGATGGGAGGAAGGGAGGACAGGTAGGAAAGGGCAGGGAGCTCAATAAGAGAATGTGATCTGTGCACTGGGGCACTGAAACAACTTCTCATTGTAATCTGGTATTTGATTATGGTGCTTCAGAAGTAAAGCCCAGGGATAAAACCAGAATGGAATGATTAAAAGCACTGGCCCTGTTAAACAAATAATTTCCCATGGAGAAAAAGTTTGATTATGAAACTCTTATGTTTTATTCTACAAACAGTTTTGTTTTTGTTTATTCTTGAAGTTCAATCTGTATTTTGAAGATCAGTTACTATATTTTTAATTGAAAGCAATTTAGATCCTCTTAGTTTTTGAGGAAATTACTCTGTCAAACAAGTCCTATTTGCTATGACAGATTTAGGACACGTACAGATGTACAAAACACTTTGATTGAAAACAATGATAGGAGCAAAAATGAACTTAAACACTATCTCTTTCTTTATAAAATTATGAGAATTACATTATTCCGTAACTCAGACATGGACTTTGAGTCTTTTCTTGTCTTTCTTCTTTCATCTCTTCTGTGTTTTTCAGTCCAGTTGTGCAACTGTTATGCATAACCATTATGAGTTGAACACACAGAGAATTAGGCATGACTGCTGAGTAGATAAAGTGGGTATGCGGCATAAATAAATAAGGACACAGGGCAGTGTTTTTTGGAGTTACTTTGTTAATGATGGCCTTCACTTCCCTTTATCTCAGACTTTATTAAAGGCAAACAAAGGAGCAAACTGAAGGTATGAAAGTGGTTACTTTGCAGAATCTGTTGGTTCATTAGTACATTACGTGTTGTAAGTGTATATACAATTAATTTATATAACTAAAGTGCCAAAATAGTCTTCTGCTTAGTAAAAAAGAGCAGTTATGATACCTAAAGCCCAGGTTCTTTGTGTTCTGCAACATGACCAGTTAAGCTTTTAGCTGCATGTCTGTAGAACACTAGAAAAACTGAGTTTCTAAAACTGTATTTTCTGTCTGAAAATGAGTACTTGTAGAATAGCTTGATAGAACATAGAGGAAGAGACTTCTGGTACATCTTTTTTAGCTTTTATGATGAGATAAGTGGATGTAAATTTAGTGCACATTGTTGGGGTGGTGGTGCAATTTAATATAGAGAGTTCTGTTTTACTGACCTTTTAAGAAAACACTGGATAATACAGCAATAACACTACAGTATCACAATTCTAAAAGTATGTTTTCTTATCGCCAATACTTTTGATTGTCATTGCAGTTTTGAGATAACTGCAGTGCTAATCCTGGGCCTAAATTGCCACTGTCTGGCATTATCTACTTTTTATGCCTTGTTCTCTTTTCCCTAACAGTCCAACCTAGAATGATTACTGCAGCAGCTTTTCATTTGCAAGAATGAGGAGGGAATGAGAGGGTGGAAACAGATACCCTACTCTGGCTTCACTGCCCCCCCATGGCTGCTGTTGCAGTGGTTTTACTTCAGTGCCATGTCCCACTGCACTGTGTGTTTGGGACTGGAGACTCCTGAGGGAGAGGAGGTGGGATGTAGTGAGGGATAGGTGAGTGGTATGGAAGATGTCCATTTTTTTTTGGTAGTGTTTGATCAAGCCCTCACTTTAATCCTCCCTTTTATGCTGTCCATTGAGACCTGAAGAGAGATTAGAGTTACACCCCATGCTCTTCCAGAAAATCTCTAGAAGTTTTCTTAATATCAAGATCTACCATTGAAATTAGTGATCTATAATGAATTAAAGAATGTAAAGATATACAGTTTTTCAGTTTGCACCTACTTGAATTTGGGAAACTTCAGTTGTCAAGGGACTCATGAGCAAACATGCAGAAGGGGATGGGTTTAAAAGGGTTGGTAGGACATCTAACTGGACAGCACCACATCTCATCAGTACTTTACAGTGAACTCTGTCTCCATTAAAGCTTGAAAGCCAGAAATATAATGGGGCAGTAAGGAGAAAAGAAGAGTACAAAAGACCATCGTTGATATCTTGCATCCCTGCAGAAATAGGATCCTTGTTAGGTATATCAGAGATAGTTTTGGCAACGACCAAACACAGCACTGCAGGGGTGAATTACTTCTGCCAGAACCACTGGGAGTTGAAGGCAGGGAACTGCCCTCTTTGTTCTCTTCTCAATTCAAGTGCTTCCCTGGTGTGCTTTGCTTTTACAGTTAGCAGTGTGTTGTCTCACTGTCTGAGGCTTGATAAAATCTTTAGTTGAATGAACATTTTTTTAAATTTGTTATTTTGTTCCAATTATCTTTGAACAATGCATCTTAAATAATGCTTCTCTGTCAGACAAATACTTTTCAAATACAATTTTCTGTCAAAAAACATTAGGATATTGTAGTATAAATTTTATCACAGGTACCGTACATACTGACTTAACTAGTTTAGCATTTATTGTGCTGTAATGATTTCCTTCTGCTTGTTCAAGTAAGCTTTTGTATTGTATGCATCTATGTTTGGACTGACACTGCATATTTATTCTAATATGCATTTTGATAAAGTATAGAGCAATTAAGAGGAAGATGACACTTGAGGGAAAGACAAGTAGTTTTCACTAGACTTTATTATTTATCATTTATCATTTTTTATTAGAAAAAGATAGAAAAGCTGTATACAGTTCTAGACTGAGGGCAGTGGAGTGTAGAACTGCATGCCCCTGTCAAATTGATAAAGTGAAGATGTTGAGGGAGATAATGGAAACTTTCTATTCAGTGAGGAGTGGAATAAAGAAACCATTTCTAGTCATTCTTCAGCATTGATTGTCTTCGTGCTTTAGGCTTAGATCAGAACTTGCACATAATAAAGACAAAGTTGAACAAATATGGAGATCCACTTAGGAAAATCAGAATCACAGAGTACACTGAGGTGAAAGGAACCCATAAGATTACCAAGTCCAAACCTTATTCCTGCACAGGACTGTCCCCAAGTCACACCATGTGCCTGCGAATATCATCCAAGTTCTTCTTGAACAGATGAAGCAGATCCTTTGGTGCAGAGAAATAAGGACAATATTCAACATGGAAATGTAATGTAGGTGATTAACTACAGTGGTGATATATAAAGGAATAAGCTGCAGGCAGCAGAGCTGATAAAAATGAACACATTTAGTGTGTAGTGGAATATATGGCCCTGTGTAAAACATACAGTTCCATATTTTTCATTTGACCTTATTGCAAGGAAACAAAGGCAGTAAAATAAACCTGCATTTCAGTTTTAGCAGTTCATATTGGGGGTTTTTGGGACACTGTCAGGATTTACTTAAATTTTCTTCACACCTGGCTATATCACTCAGACCACACTTATGTATTCTGCACCTGCTAGTACCTTGCCTCTGCAATCATCATTGCAACGATTAGTATATTAAATTAATCATTTTGCAATTTTATTATGCAACCTTCGGAAGTTTTAACGTACCATAATTTTAAAGCAGTGTCGTTATGGTTACCTGCTGGGAATTTTATGTTCAATTTTCGTGATGCTTTGGTATTCATTATTTATAGCTGAGAGTTGTCCAGAAAACTGGATTTTGCAAGGCGTAGTACAGGAACATCAGAGCACAGAGACTTAGAGTCACAGCAACTGACAGACAAGTGAGCAGTCAGAACAGCTGCTGCTGTACCATAGACAAGAATTTGCTGTTCATGTGCCATGCTTATGTTATTGCCAAAATATTAAGTTGCTATTAGGTGACGCTGGTTTTAATAGCCTTGGGGTCAGGAGCGTTCATCACAATAAAAAGCAAGGCTTGCTGTAGCTGAGAATAAGTTAGAATTTATTGGAGTCACAGATTGCAGGTATTCATCAGTTTGGGACATTTTTCTGTAGAAGAATGCATGGGGAAGTTGGTGTGTAAAGAGAAGAGAAAGCCACCTTAGTATTATGGGGGGAAAAAAATAATCAAAAGACACAGTTGTGAGTGTCTATTTTGGCTCATTTTAGGAGCAATTGGTTTTAGTTTTGGCTGTAAGTGAGAAAGAATTGGGGCCTGCCACATTTGAGTACTGGTCTCTTCTGCATTATTGTCAATAGTTGTTCTTCAGCTTTGTAACTTTTCATTTTTTGACTTCTAGGATTTCTTCTCAATTTTAATTGAAAATTATAGTGTATCTGATAAGATTCAGGCTAAAGCAAATAAATTAGCATTTGAAATATAACCTCTAAGTGTCAGAAGGAAGGAATTTTCTATGAAAATCTCTAATTTTAAAAGAACTAGTTGTATTACGGTAAAAAGAAAAACAAAAAACCAAACGGAACGGAAGACAGTGTTTAAAGGTTGTTCTTTATACCTAAATAGAGACATAATGAAAAGCAAAATAAACCAAAACCTAAACCAACCAAACAAAAAGCTGGAACCAAATAGTTCTTTTTATATCTTTAAGAGTTCAAAGAAAATAGAACTATTAGTGGTAGCTAAGATGATAGTGAATGCATAGAGAGTATATTCTCAGGAGCTGCACTGGAATCCAGTGCAAGCCAATACATAGATCTTATCAGTTTATGTTGGCTGGTGATAATTTACATAGTTAAGTATAAAAAAAAATACTATTATGTTTTTTTCAGAATAGAATTTGCCAAATATGTTTTTACATGTTTAAATTTTTGCAGATCTTTTAATGGTTATATCATGCAATTAATTATGTATGTTAAAAATCACTGTGTAGATCTGTTAACTAGTATTTTGTCATATTCTAGTGTATCTGTACATATGTTTGTTATCTGTGGGGAGTGGAAGAAATTAGTAGCTCAAGTCTAATTAATTGCTGTATCTAACATCTGCTTGAGAAATTATTGGTAGTGTAAAACAAGCACAGAGAATCAGAAGCCTTTTTAGCAGTGTAATGAATAGTGGCAATAGGACAAAATATTTATTGATGTGATATGAATGCTAAACAAGTGGCAATATAATAATGCCAGCTAATATATTAGCCACGAGTATCCACTTTTTGCTTTTTTAAGTTTTTTTTTCTTAAAGATCTTCTTACATTTCTGCCAAAAATATATTAAGGAATACTAGATCTTCATATTTCAGGTATCATTATTAAATAACTCCCCTGAAATATTTCATAGTTTCCATCAGTGTTGTCAGTTGACATTGTTGAAATACTAATGTATATAGAAGAGTCAAGAATAATAGAAAAATAACATTTTGTGAGGTACTTGACCCAATGCTGATGAACTTGAAATACAAAGAATCAATGTATTGGAATTTTTCAGTGTGCAGGAAACAACTGGGAAAACTCACAATTTTTAATAGCCATTCCAGAATTATTTCAGTTGCTAACTGAAACAGCTATTTACTTCTAAGTTCTTACTCCATGTCGTCTTTTGTTAATTTGAAACTGGAGAATATTTGAATTAAAGCGGAACACAAGTGGAATGAAAGCAGTTTGTTAATCTGTTGTGTGATACTTTGCTACTAGATGGGTTAAATAACAAATTCATCTTGTTTTCAAGGGCAGTCACAAAGTTACAAGCCTGTAACATGGCTCAGGTAAGACATCCATGTAATGCAATGGTTTTATATTGTAAAGAGGTAAAACAACAAAGCTTATAAAATAACATACAAGCCCATTGCTTCCAAATATTTAAATGTGAACAGCTCTTCATAGCAAATACTGAAGGTCCTTTCCAAAAGGAAAGGATGTTTCCTTCTTGCTTTCCTGTAAATTATCTGCCTGGGGAGGAGGGGATAGAAGTAAGGCTTATTTTTTTCTTGTAGTTATTCTAGCTTTTCCATCTTTTTAATGACTTTTATTGTCGTGATAGTCTGAATATAATGTGTCTGCTGTTTGTACTGACCATTGCACATTTCAGTCTTAAAAGTCTGAATTGGGAAACTATATAAGATGTCCTTTGCATATGTATAAAGAAAATATATCTAGCTATAAAAAAACAAAAAAAAAAAAGTTTTGAAATACAGGAAAATGAAGACAAGCTTAGTGAATTCTCCATTTTGTTTAGTTTTTTCCAGAGGAGGGGAGTACTGAGTTGTTAACAACAAAATCTGTAAGAGGTTTGACAACCTAATACTGACAATGTCTCTCACTGCTAAAACATTTCCTCTTCCTTGGTTTGAGAGAAGGTCACTCTGACAAACCATCTTGTTCTCTGAGATTTTTGAACTTCATCTGTTTGTAAGAAATCGCTTGAAAAATATATTTGCTGTTTTACACTAACCAAGATATCATTTGTTTGTTTTCTCTGTGATTGTTTGACTTATTTTGATGCTTTTTTGAATTTTCGTATTGGGCTATCTTCTATTTACACTATCTTCCTTTATTACTTTTATGATACTGCCATTATCTTTATTACACTGTCTGATCTTTTTAGCCCAAGTGTTTTGCTCTTGCTAAGGAAGCTGGGGAGGTGGCATGGGAAACATTTTCAGCAGGCTGAAGAGATCTGTCTCTGTTCATATCTACCAGGCTTTCCTGCAGCAGTAGGTCAAAAGAAAGCTGTTTATGTGAGCTTAGGGTTTGGGGAGAGCTAAATGCCTGTTAGGTAATAAAAAACAGCAGGTGTAATAATTTCCTGACAAATTATGAGATGATGGTAAGAGGAAATAACTGAAGATATTTCTCTGATGTTCAGCAGAAAGTGCATTCAGGTCTTCTGCTACTGGTGACCTGCACAAGTCACAAGTGCTCCTTGCTGTGTCTAAGTGTGAGTTGAACTTCCCTTTCTTGGGGAACGTGTTGTCAGCATGATCTACATACTTAGTATTTGGAGATTAGACTTCATGGGCCTTTAACCATTCTTTTTTAGCAGTTTACATGAAGACTGATTGCCTAAAGATTTGCTGCTGCTCTTCCGTGTTTCTGGACCTCATATTGGTCGAAATGACTGAGACAGGGCTATCTTAAAATAACTGGGCAGCAGCTGGTAGCAGGCTGCAATTGTAAGGGACATCTGACTTGGAGGTTTTCCATGTTGTTACTCCACCAGCATCTGAATTGGTTAAGCTGCCAAAACACTGCAAAACTCACTCTCCCCTCTCTTCCCCTTGTTTTCTTGTGCTCAGCACATGTACGTACCCTTTTCATGGGCTGCTGAGGAACAAGTGGATTGAGAATGTTCATTGTTGTAGACAAATTCTTTAGGTTTCTACTTGCTTAATATAGTACAGGCGTGCATTTTATGGACTTGAAGAATATTGCAAATTTCTTAAGAAGGGAAGGGACGATTTTCTTTCAATAGGAGTAGATTCTTCAGATTCCTGAGATGGGAAAACAGTGACTTTCATATCTGTGCTGTCAATCTGATTACATTTTCAGTAGGTAATGAGTGACAGTTGTTACCAGCTGATGGCTGTGTGGTGACCTGTGTGAAAGCAATTGCAATTGTGTTTGATTTCCAAGTGTACAGGTGTCTACACTGCAGAATAAACCAACAAAACTGACAGTAATTGGCAGTGGTTTCAGCAGTCTCTGCAAGAGGTCAAGGACAATCCAGCATTACAGGACATTGCTGAGGCATTCTGGTGAGAAAACTTCTGTGGTTTCCCAAGCTCTAGCTGCCCTGAGGAACATCATGAGGGTTTTGGTTTCCAGGAATATCAATCTTATACTCTTTGGCAGGGCTATCTTTCCTTTAGGTTGGGAGGGCGAGATAATAATCTTGTTATGGAAGTATTAATTCTGTGATAGAAATACACAACTGGAAGTGTAGCTTTGATGTATCATTAGATAAAACTGGAAATTAACTTCTAATAGGTGTTTTGATTTCAGTTTCAATTAAGAATAATAAGAAAAAATAGTTGGTTTCGTGAACATGTTTGTGTGCATATGTACACAAACACACATGAGTTTTATGTAAACCAATTAAGCAGAGCATATTGGGTGCAATTAGTAATTTAGGGGTGAAAATGGCATGATTAATAAAAATTAAATGCCAGTAAATCCTTAATTGCACCTTATGCTCTATATAATTGTGCAGTAGTTTCCTTTTTTATTTACTGAAGAGTCAACTATCAAAAGAACTGTCAGGATCCACCATGAGCCTGTGTATTTTGTTGTTATAGAACAATTTTTGGGATTTTTTTTTTTTCCTTGGGTAAAGGGGCTTCACTTTGAGCTTCAGTTCTGAAAGATGAGTTTTTGGTTGTTTTGATTAGAGAATATCTTGATTAGAGTATTTTTATCCTTACCTCTGTTAGCTTGATTAGTGACAGTTAAAGAAGTGAATAGCAGAAGTTTGCCCTCTTCAAGTTTATACTTAAATGTAGCTATCTTGGACTTCTGGCAAGGACAGCTGGAAGAGACTCATCTGGCATCTAATTTATCATTCTGCTATCAAATACTTTTATTCTTTGGAGAGACAGTGGAAAGAGCAAGGAATATCCTCTCCTCCAGTGTAAACTAAAGAGTATGAGGTAATTATTGTATCAGGGTACCACTGGGTGGTATATACCAACCACACTCTTGGAAGATAAAGCCGGAATCTTTTTGGCTGAGAACAATTGTCCTCTTTTCCAGATGTTTGGGTTGTGTTTGATCCCAATGGTGGTAGCCTTTCCCATTTGTGCAAGATGCTTGTGCTCTAACCATGCAATTCTGTGCCCATTCCTTGCTTTCAGAATTTAACCCAATAAAATTTGTATGGCGTTTTAATGTCATCAGCAAAACAGATACATTAATTTATCTTGCACTTGTATTTTCCTTTTTAATACTGCGTTCCACAAATATTTAATGAGCTAGTTGTAAGTATTCCTTAAATCAAAACTTGTGTCAAGTCCCAGAAATCAAAGCATACTTCTAGAAGAGATCTCCACCACTGCAAATATAACTTATATCTATCATATAATATTTTTTTGTTGTTTAGCTTTTCTCCACAGTTTAGGAGTTCAGAGATTACTCCTGTCTGAGCTATTTTTTTTAGATCCTTTTGTGTTTCAGAAAAAGATGAAACTGTCTTTCGGCTGTCAAGGGATATATTTGGTGAATTTTTTTGTTACAAAAATTGGAAGTAGTAGCTCGAACATTTAACAATATAATTATGTACTTATAAATAAAAGAATCAATACATAGTGCTAACAAGTTTTGGTTTTATAAACCAGCCTTTAACTCTGAAGGAGTTTTGGTGTTTAATTCCTCTATGTTCCTTGCATAAATCTTAGTGTAAGTATGTGTTAATTTGGAAGCACTAACTTAAATTTTGTTCTTAGATCTTCCTTCTCCCAGACCTTTCTCTTCTTTGTCTTCCTTATTTCCCTTCACAATTTTTAACTGGAAGACAGAAACAGCACATTTGATTGGTGTGCTTTTGTCATGATGTGGTCTCATAATATGGGATTTTATCAATTTTTAATCTCATGTCATAGGAACCTCATACTTCTGTGCTGTGTTGCAATTTCAGCACAGTCTCTATGCTTACTTAAAATTCATGCTAAGTCAGGGAAGGTATTTGTTGTTAGTTTCTACTACTTAAGATAAAAACATTTGTCAGCATTATAGTATTCACTGAAGAGGTATAAATGGCTATTAATAGTCTATAAATAGTCAGTGTTACTAATTTATTGATACATCTGGTTCCATGATTCACATCAATGTTAAATTTCATTCTGTATTTTAATGCAGAGCAGCATCCTATGTCATTAATACGCATTTACATAGAACCAAGAAATGCCTTCCAGAAGTATATTAATGCTGAATGCTGTTGTTTTGAAAGATACTTTAAGGTTTTGCTCTATCCTGTCTCAAACAGCTTATAAAGAAAACAAAAAAGCTGCATGTTAGAGAGGTATTTCCTCTTGGCATTATTACATCTAAGAGATCTGAGGTTGACCCTGTGGGGCAAGTAGGAAAGAAGAAATGTATTGTTAATTGAGGACAGAGATATTTCTATAAATGTAAAGCAATACTCTTAAGACAAAATAGGTAAGGGAAATTAGGAACTTGGGAAATGCCTAAGAAAAGAATGGAAAGCAAGCCAAACACAGGTGATAAAGAAAACCTCCACTTCAGGGCTTAAGAGGAGGTCTGGGGAACTGAGGTGGATCTCATGGTTTGTATGGTGGAATAGAATTCCATTGAATTTCATTTTATTCAATAATAGCATTTTGAGAATGAGTAGGACTTAAAATTGTTTTACTTAAAATGATGAATTCAGAAGTCTGTGCTAAGCCTGAATAGCTCACCCAACAAGAGAGACTAAGGCATGCTAATCTGCTATAGGGTCTATTGAAGAAGAAAGTGGTATCCTCATCCTTTCCTTTCTACAGTTCAAATGACCAGGCTCTCATTCATGAGTGGATTAAAAAGGAACAGCCTTTCACATACATTCAGAGCAAGTCTGATGTATGACTGACTTTATGGTGAGATGCATTAACTGTATATTCCTGATATTAAAAAGTGAGTTTAAAGGTAAACCAGATTTATTGCAACTCATTTCTAATTGAATTGTGTGTGCGGAAATTTCAGTCACCAAAGAAGCAGCACTCTTGTGATTATGAAGTGGCAGATTATAAATACATAATGGATCAATGAAAAGTAATACACAATGTCATTTGTAAATATGTGCTGAGTGGATTGTTACTTTTAAGCGTATTAGAAGAGGGCATCTGTCTCTGCCTTCTATTTATTTTTTGTGTTGAAAATTAAAAAAAATAATTGTTTTATTGTTGTGAAGCCTCAGGTTGTTAATTGTTCTGTCATATAAACTTTCCATAGTTCAGCATAACATAGTGTTTTAAAGAATGTGACTGCCATTGAGTACAGAATGATACAGACAAAATCCAGTGTGATGATCAAAAACTGAATTGTTTAAATATTGCATGTAGTATTTTGATTTGCGGTGTTTATTATACTACTGCTTTAGGGTATAGATGGTGAGTTCTATTTGTTGTAATGCTCCTTGAGCCTTGTGTGGAAGGTAGCAGGTGTATAGGATATTAAAGATGTTCATCTTCTCCAAGACAATAGTATGTGATGAATCTACATGTAGGCATGAGAAAAATATGAGCTTCAGAAACTGGAAATAATTACTCAATTGCCAATGCAGTAGTAGATAATTCAAAGAAGACCTGGAGAAGCCTTTCTCTTGACACTCAGCTTTCTTGTGATCTTAGGTAAATTACTGAGGGAAGATTTTGAAGAAGCATCCAACTCATAGTTTTTATTTCTAAAAGTTGCTTAATCTTTGTGTGTTTTCACCTTGTGTTAGGAAAGTAAAGTAGTTCACAATGTAGACACAGGCATGAGAGAGAGTTTCTCTGTCATAAGGGGAATGTATTACATGTAAAAACTCTGAACATAGATCAAGAAAACGCTGATAATGTCTAGTGCAAGTTTTTACTGTCTTTAATTCCATATTGGGAGGATATGAGAGGCATCCTTTCTAACCAGAGCAATAATTCTATTATAAATTATAGGGAAATATACAGTTTGTCAAGTTTGGGGAAACTGGAAATCAAGTGCTTTCAAATAAATTTCATAAAACCAAAGGGGAAAAAATAATACAATTGCAGAACAGCCTGGTAATTTTTTGCAATATCTAAGTTTTAGCATGGGTAAAATATCTGTTAGCTATGTTTTAGGAATTGGCTGCTACTTACTTTTGCTTTGCACCAGATAGTTTGATTACCTAAATCTAAATGGGATAGGGCTGGAGAGGTGAGAGGGAGAATGTCCTGTCTTACCAAGTTCCTGCAGTTACATTGGAGATAGATCCTGTCTGCACTCTTAGGCAGCATCCTTAGAAAGAATGCCAGACTTCTGGAATCCATTGACTTTTTGTCCAAGGTTTTTCTTTTAGTTTCATAAACCTGTATGGTTGACTTTTACTTAGTACAAAACCCCATATGAAAAATTGATGGCAATTCCTCATCCTTTTTATTACAGTGTGTAAAATTTCAAATTGCTTTACAGTCAGAAAGTAAATCTAAGCTGCAATGCTTTGTTAGATTTTTTTATACAGTCCTTGAAGGAAGGTGAAACAGCTCCTTGTGCTGTTTATGCATCTGAGTGCACACACATGCATACACAGTTATTGTGTGCTATTGCCCTATAGCTGGAAGGCTGTAGAAGAAAGTATTTTTTTTAGCCTCAAGTAAAACAGTCTTAAGAACACATGAAGAACTAGAACTATTCCCTATGCGTCTTGTGTATTTATGCTCTTGACTGGAGCATCTTACGTGTAAGGTTGTAGATCATCTTCAGTGAAATGTTAAAGGTTTAGTAACAAACTCTCCAAAAGCAGTGCCAGTTAAACGTGAAGTGTACTGCAGAGATATTGTTAATTAGTCATTATTATTCTCAGATGTTACTGTCTTTTAACTATTGCAATGCTCTGAAAAATTCTAGTTTTCACTGTGTAGTCATCAATCACTTTTTATGTATCACCTTCTTTCAGAAAAGTTTACTGTGACATGTTTACTGGGTTGTCTGTGTTGATTGGTATCATGCCCTGCTTGTGAGATGTCATAGTTTATTGCACTGAAGATTTTTAGATAGAACGTTGTGAAATATTAGCTTCTATTAAAATATTTCTTCTTCTAATTTGCATCTAATGTCAGTTCTTGATTCTGTAAGGGATAGAAATGGCTGTTCATAGGAATGAATGTTGGCCTTGGATTTATTTCAAAATGCAGCCCTCGAACTTCCCAACATGACTGCAGTCACCCCTACTGTGAGAGTGGGTTTGGACCTGGTGAATGTCCCTTTTGACTTGGTCTATCACCTGCTTTATTGTCAGATGCTTGCTCAGATCCTTAGGGGATTTAAGCTTGTAGGCACTCCTGTCAGTAAAAGTAAGGCCAACAGCTTACACTCGCAGGAATGCTTTATCTTTCCCATCTAAGTGCTCACTTACTTTCACTTCTGGATATTCTCCAAATTCTACAGAATAATATTGTTTAATGCAGGAAATCTTCACACTAGGAGCTGCAGCCATTTTTTTTTGACTTATCTTCTCAGATGTATTTGTCAGGACACCTCAAATTTTTTTTTGAGGGAATCACTGAAGTGCTTTGTTTCATTGCTGTGGCTGTGTGTGTGACTCTAAGGGTGTGTTTGAAAACATGAAGTAATGTCTGTCTTTGTGCACGTGTATGCACACAACTCTTGTCTCCCAGCTAATAGGTTTTGAAACTTGAAACACAAGCTTCCGGATTGAAATTTTCAATTTATTTTATGATTCTTTATTTCTAAGTTTTTTCTCATGATCTTTTTTTGATATTATTTACAGAGTGGTTTGTAGAGTTGCTGTTGTATGCTAGGCTACCTTGTAACCGATATAGAATAGTTGAAATTTAAGATTTTTTTCCATGTACCATTTTAAAATAATAACTCTTGGAAGATGCGATGGTCACTGCAATTTCTTTTTGACAAATAATACTTATTATAATGAGCGTGGAGGTCAAATTGTGTGAGGTACAGTGCTATATAAATGTCTACTATTATTTTTCATTACCAAGTAATTTACAATTCCTTTATCTGTCAGTGACCCATGTATGAACGTTGCTGTATACCAGTCAAAGCAGATCTTTTCTTTCACAGAAAAAAAAAAAAATCAAGTCCTCATTGCCTTACAATATTCTCTGACAACAGACATTATCACGAGGTAATTGATTGTGCTGAAGAATTACAAATGTTGCAGCGCTACCAAGGTCATCTAACCCTCACCAATGTCGGTTACCCAGTAGTAAGAGTGCTTTGTTCAGAAATATTGCTACTGCAAAATGGTTTAATAGTAGCACAAAGAATGCTCAGAATTTGAAAAGGCCACGGTTTGAGAGAGGAAATGCTGCCCAGAAGCAAAGCCCATCCATGCAGTGGGAGCAGTTCAGTGGGACATTATGGATGATAAAAATACTTAATACTCGAACTTAAGTATCCTGTATCTTTACTTTTCAAAACAACTTGAATCTATTAAGAGCTTAAGCTGTGCACCAAGGTGTTCTAGATGCAGAACATATGCTTAAGTTTTCTGAACCTCAAATATTTACATCTAGGGTGTCAATGATTCTAATAATCATCTGATGACACTTCAGAGGTCAAAATAACTTCGTAGAATGGCCAAGATTTCTGTCATCCCTGAGTAGATAATTTACCCTAACAATATTGTGATAGCAATTCAAGCTGTGGCAGATTCCCCTCTGCTTATGGCAGCCGAGAGCATGATTTTAGTTGTGTCACTAGGATGTAGAAATAAAAAGAAAGTCTTGTAAGGCAAACTTTATGTGGAAAAGCATGTCACAGAAAACCAGAGGACAGGTGCTCCACTTCATTTGTTTCTCTGCTAAAGACACAATTTGTCTGCATTGCATTTACTTACACTCCCAAATTAGCTTAGACTGAAAAGAATATCCTCCTATGTAACTAATACTGCTACTGCAGTGAGCCTCTTTAGTGGGCTCCTGACGAATGTAAAAGTACATTAGTAACAAGAAGGTACTGCAGCAAACTTATACCAATGATGATACTTTTATTCCATACTTTGTGCAGTAGGTGCTTCCACTGTTTTGAAATCACGTATTTATACATAATATTTTTAGGGTCTTTATTTATGCACTTAATGTTTCCTGCCTTGCTCTTGTATCTGGCAGTTATTTGTTATGATGGACTAACTTCAAAGGTGAGTTCCAGATTTGTCTTTCACCTTTAAAGACCTGAAAACAGCTTCTCATGAGTGCATAATCTTCAGTCTTTCTTGTCTAACAAAGATAATACAACTTTGTAGTCCTCACACAAGACAGTGTGTAAGCTTTCTCATGTTCTTTCACACATTTAACATTAGGTGTTGTGGGTATGGTTACCTCTTGGCCAGTCCTGTGGAGCCCTTTCAGATTTACTTCATTTCTCAGTGGGTGCAGAGAGGAAGATGCAAAAGGTGAATGGAACTTCCTTAATGTGATGCACCAAATACCAGCTTGGTTGTTGTGATCATCTGAAAACTGTAGCTATCAGGTCTCCTTGAGGGCAGCTGTGCAGTTACAGGTTGTTGTTTGTTTGTTTGGAGTTTTTTATCATTTATAACACCTTGGAAAGCTTTTTCTCATTGAGCAAAAAACCCAAAACCAACCAACAAAACAAAAAAACAAAACACATCAAGCCAAGATGCCGAGTAAATTATCAGACTGTGAAACTAAGGTGTAAACCACACACCTCTTTGCTCTTTCTCTGGTATAAATTAGTTTGTTTTGTTTATAGAGGCTATTTAAAGAGCTGTCGCTTTTTGTAAGCAGGGCTAGAACCGTCTTCAAAGAAAATCCTTACCAGCATGCAAGTTGAGTTTCTTTTAAGAGCAGTTTGGCAAAAAGACAGACTTAAGGCCTCTGAGGTGATTTCTGAATAGTAATGTTTGTAATGCATGGCCAGGTAGTAATGGTGAATCACTGCAGTTACATTTACCAGGTCTGAGACTTATTGTTTTTTTGGTTTGGCTCCTGTCAATTCTCTTTGCATTAGTCTTCATTCCTCCTGTTTTTCTACTTTGTTTCATGTGGTTTGAAATTATTAGTTTCAAAAGTAAAATACTTTGATTACTGAATTTTTCAAAACTGAGGTTAGTGATATAGGTTCTGAGTATTTGGTTCTGGACTGTAAGTTCATTGGATTTCTGGTACTATTTCTTAAAACTGCTGCTTGTTAAAATACTGTGGCCCATCTACTCATCTTAAACAATTTCTAGAGGTTTTGCATACCCTTATTTATTATAACAATTTGAATTCTGTGCTGGAGGGGAATTGCACAGCTGAAATATTGAAAACTGATGGACAGCAGGATGAAAAGACTCCAGTGTGATTAAGGACAGATCATAGGATGACAAAAAAGGTTTGGGTTGGAAGGGATCTAAACGATCAACTCATCTCAATCCCCTGCCATGAGTAGGGACACCTTCTACTACACCAGATTTCTCAAGAGCCTTGTCCTCTTCAGGCTGAGCAACCCCTCCTCTCTTAGCCTGTCTTCATGCGAGAGGTGCTCCAGCCCTCTGGTTAATGTAGGTGGACTTTTTCTGAATATTCGATTGTTTTCATGTCTGAGAGAATATGGCAAATGTTCTTTTTATTCCTCACAAGAACTGTTCCCTAGCTGGTATTATTTCCAGGTAACCAGTATGTACTGTGCTGCTATCTTTGATATTATGTTTTAAAGTCTGTCTTTTTAGTCATTTTCAGTTGGTCACTGTCAAGAACAAGATTTAATTTGATCTGGATATTTGGCACTGGGAAGGGTATCTACAAAAAAATCCGAGTTGTCATGCAAAGGGTTTTTCTTCCTTTTTTTTTTTTTTCTTTTCTTTTAATAGGTTGTGTGTGTGTGCTTTGTTTATTTTGTTTGTTTTTTGCTTGGTTGGTTTTGGGGGGTTTGATAAGTATGTGTGGAGTGAACACCAATTGAGAGACTAATTTACATCAGTGTGGAAATGTGAAAGGGTCACTGTAACGTGCTGATAGCTGCAATGGTTAAAAAAATTCCATATTCTGATAATAGGATGTCAGATGATAACTTGGGTTTGCAATGAATATGACTGGAGTTTAGAAGTCATTTCACTGACAGGAGCTGTGTAGTATTTGAAGGATAAATTGGTATTTTTTGTTTCTTGTCATCTTTAATTAACTTTTTAAATGCTGTTTTCTCTCATATCTTTCTTACATAGTTATAGAGCTGTACTGCTCAAATTAAATTCTTATTTCTCAAATATTAATTACAATAGAAAATGGAGGATTTTCTTGTAGGTAATTATAATAAACTCTCTTGATAGTACTTGAAGTTTATTTATTTTTGTTCTCTTGTTAAATTCAGTTTTCCTCTTTCAGCTGTTCATTGTCCTCTAAATAACCATTAGTGAAACTGCACCAAAAGGGTTAATTTTATCTAACTTATTGAGTATACATTCACCTTTCATTTTATGTAGTTTAACTGTGGTCTTTTTTAGTTTGGCTGAGGGCTGAGGTTTGAAGTTGAGGGTTGGGATGGTCTGCTCTGTTGCCTCATGAGTAATATAGAGATTATTTTTTTAACCTAGTGATGGAGAGCCCCACTCTCTGTGACTTTTACCCTGGTACAGTGAGATGCACTTCTGTCAGGATTGTGTTTAGTGAACAGGAGAATGGGTATTGGCCAACTCGCATTGTTGTATCCTTTCCCCTTGAAAAGGAAGACACAGGAGATTTAGGACTTCACATTTTCCACCAGAACTGCTGCCTGCAAAGACCTCATCAATCTAGAGCTTTCTCATGAGGGAGGCAGAGGGGCAGGCACTGATCTCTTCTCTGTGGTGACCAGTGACAGGACCTGAGGGAATGGCAGGAATCTGTCAGGAGAGGTTTAGGTTGGATATCAGGAAAAGGCTCTTTACCCAGAGGGTGTCTGGGCACTGGAACAGGTTCCCCAGGGAAATGGTCACAGCACCAAATCTGACAGAGCTCAAGAAACATTTGGAAAATGCTCTCAGGCACATGGTGTGACTCTTGGGCTGTCCTGCGCAGGGCCAGGGATAGGACTTTGATCCTTGGGGGTCTGTCTGAACTCAAAATAGTCTATGATTCTATAATGGTGTTGAACTCCTCTCTTCCTGTTTTACAGATAAACTTCTGGCAGTCTCATGTCCATATTATTTGCTTGCATTCAGTTTTTGACAAAACTTTTACTTACTCTTGGAAAGTCTTACTCTAACATGTTAGCTTTTCTGTCATTTTTTCTTTGCAGTGATTTTAGATCTATTTCTTTAAAAATCTCAACCATATTGGTCGAATCTTTTTTTTTAACTTTGTCACTTGATTTGATTATCCTTAATATCAAGAGAAGTAGAATGTTTCCCACTCTTTTCTTATTCTCCTGATGCACTAACATTGCTAGAAGAAAATTTTTTTACAGTGTGATCTGTTTAATTAATATACATGTTGACTGATTATGTATTGTTTTCTTTATTATTATTCCTGGCAGTGCTTGACACTAGTTACTGAAAACACTGAGGGAGTTATGTCTGTCTTTTGAAAGATGACCCAATAAAACATGTCTTCGTATGCAGGGATCTACTGAGGTGAAATTTCATCCTTTAATATTCTATGATTACATAGCACTTTTCATTTTAGAGTGTTTTGCACTTTTTATCTGGAGAGTTCAGTGAGAAGCAGCCATACTTCCTGCCCTCTTGCTAGAAAAGGTTTAAAGTGAAGAAGGATTTTCACAACAACTAACAGGAAGCAATATTGTTTTTTCTCTCAATATTGCTATAAACTTTGGCAAAGAATCAACACTTCTGAGAAGAGCTGGTAAACGTGCTTTGTCTCCTGCCAGAAGAGGAAGGGAAAGGGTAGAAAGTTGTCCAACTTGATTGAAGTTTCTTGGAAAGGATGTCCACATCAATGAGACTGTGAAGTCCCATGCCAGCTGGCAGGTGTGAAAAGTCTGTGCCAAGCCATCCAGGTGACCACAGGGATCCACCTTTACCAGTGCCAAGTCAGTGTGAGTTTTGTGGAGTTAATATTGTGTTTACTCTACAATTCTTAAGGAATAACAGCCTTTGCTGAGTCAGACTTGAAGTGTCTGAATGACAGATGTCCCAAAGGCTCTTAATTCATTTTATATCAGCATCTGTGGACTCCTGCTTTCTTTGACTCCTTGATCTGCAATGCCTGACTAAAACTGTCCCTGACGGAATAAAAATATGCCTGAATCCACTTGCATAGGCAGGGGATTTTGTGTTTTTCCAAACACATTAGGACTACAAAGTAATGACTTTCCAGTAACTGAAATCTGTTGCTATTGTATAACAAAGCCTAAGCCTGTATTGTGAATTTACTTTTTTTCCTAGTCTATCTCTGCGAGCTGGAGGAAACCACATGAGCTTACCCATCACTGTACTGTATCAACTGATAGGACACAATCCTTCACTGCCTTGTGAGGACCAAAAACTGCCATTGCAAACCTGTCACCTGATTATTCACCTGTCATGTTGTACCTGAGCTCTTGGTAAAAGGAGTTACCAAAACACAGTGTAGCTCATAGCCCTGAGATAATTCTTTTGCCCACAAAGTGTTTAGAGCAAGAAAGCCTTCTTGAAATAACTAGTCATAATTTACTTTTCTTACTGTAGCTTAACCTTTCCTTCTTCAGAGGCCAGCAGAGGCAGGGAAAGGTTTTAAATGTCTGTAGACTCTCATGAGAAGCAGTGTTAGAAATGTTTCGCAAAACTTGAAAAAAACCTTTATATTACTGAATGACAGTATATTAAGCAGAGGGTTACTTTTATTGCAGGCAGCTTTTCCAGAAATGATGTACCTGTTGCTCATGTCCTGTTTTGTTAATCAATGGAAATGCTTCTTTTTCATAAGTGATAAGTGATAAGAGTCATAAAAAGGCATGTTATGTTGATATTCATGTTTACCCTGTTTAAAGGGAAGTAATATATCGCAGAATGGCACCTTCCTTTTTACAACATTTTTACTCAGTAACTGATGCTGTATCATTAGAGACCAAAAAACCTAACAAATATTAAAAAACAAAACAAAACACTGAATATGCTTTTAAGTCTATTTTCAAAGTTTATCCATCAAAGTACTGTCATTTTGTGCATATATTTAATTTCAGTGAATGTAGGAAAAGATGTGTAAAGCCTGTTCAAGCAATATGCTTTGTATTATATACATTTTCAAATAATGAACTTTTTAGGCAAAGATTAGTTTCTCAAATGGAGTTCCTGTTATATGGAATGAATTGGTTTTATCCAGAGTAAATTCAGTCAGAACGTAACCTAACTCTGTCAGTTGTGAGAAGAAGAAAATAAGACAACCAAATCTGAGATGCAGCCAAAATTAATATTTAGACCACTTTAGCTTATTGAGAGAATATGAGAACCTGTTTCCTGAGCTGAAATCTTCCATCAGTGAAACAAAACTCCTGCAGGTGAAGTGTCGGTACATCCCCAGAACTGTTAGATTACATATAAAGATAGCCTTTCCAGATACCTGGTTCTTGAGGAGTAGGGAAGTATTTTTCTAACTTTGCAGGATGAAAGTCAGCACAGATCTTGTTTCAATTTAGGGAACAATAGATAATGACAGCTTACTATTTCAGAAATCCTTAAGACTAGTAGGAAAACTAAGCATTTTACATTTACTTTCACTTGTGCAAGTTTCACTCCAGACATGTTTTGTTCTTATAGTCATGAAAAATGAATCTGTTTCCTTTGCCTCCTTTCTCTCCTCCCTGTCTGTGTATATTTGCTCATTTAACAAAAGAGAATCTGAATTTACCAGTCTCTTTGCCTTGTTTTTATTGCTTCAGATTTGTATCTTCTAAGTGTTTTTTCATCCTCAGAGTATTTGTAGTTTGCACAAGGGGACAAGTCTATCCTTTCTCAGTGTATTGATAAATTAAGCATATGATGGGACATGACTCAAAATCAAGGGCTTTGGGATTCTGAAAGAAGTTACCTTTCATCCTGAATTGCTTTGGAATCCTGCTACACCAAAGTAGTAATGTGGGAGCTCCTGGAAGGATTTAAATATGTATTTGTAAGTATGAAAATGAGTACTAGTTTTTCATGTGTACGTAGCCCAGCTATGACCTCTGTTTTTCATCCAGTTTGTGTCCATTTGTTCTATAAAAGTCCTCAGCCTGAAAACAGTAGGGACTGCCACTGGGAGACACCCATCCAGGTTAATGCTTGTTTGTGGAAAGCAAAATTTCCACAAATTCCTCTTATTCCAACCATCCCTCATTGCTGCTGAAGATAGTTATATGAAAAGTGCTTTGCAACTGTTAGGAGTCATTTTGTGGAGCAAGTCTAAGTGGAATGAAGTTCTTCCGTAATTTAAATTTTCTCATATTACTTCAATCATAAAGTCAGAATCAAAAAGTATTCTTTGGGTTAGGATTAGTGAGCATGAAAAGGAACAGAAATGAATCAGCAAGTAATAATCCAGATAACAGTAATGCTTCCCTTTTTTACAGAAGTTGTAAATACAGCTATAGGTTTTCACATTGATTTGAAATATGACTGGATTATGTATTATTTAGATGCAGAATTTTAATTCTCAGAACTCTTATTCAGCAACATGTAGGAGTTTTGTTATCTGAATTACAACTTTTTGTTATGGGCAGCTTTCAAGGAATGAAATATTATAAAGAGGTTTTCCCATTCAACATGTGTGAGTGGATGAAAATATGGAAGCTTTGCATGACTCACAAGAAGGACTGATTTATCTTTTTTTCTCATCCTGTACATGACATACACTGAACCAATATTATTGAGAGTTTCAGTTGTTTTTTTCTTTATTTTAATTCAATTTTTACTTTAAAAAATAGCTAAAATTTACCCCACTGTATGAAATGTTTTAAAGCTGGAAAAAATGTTTGCCTAAGGCAGGAAAAAGGTTCTTTTTTCCCCCCACATACTTAATATATTGGTCATAACATTCAACAATTAGTCACATGATGCAATTCTCTGAAAAAAAAGGCATCACAGCCAAGTAGTATAGTATGCATTATGTTGGCATTAATGTGCCTGCATATAATATACACATAATTTCCGCTCTTTCTCTCTATGCATCTCAATTCAGTGTTTCACATGTTTTATATCAGGATAAATTGTCCAAACCAGTGATTTACAGCCTTTACTAGCTGTGATTTATTTCTCATAAATTTCATTTCGCTAGAATGATGTTGCTGTAATGTGGCATTTAGCATTATCTAAAAGATCTCTTTTACTTAGGTTAGAGAAATAACTTTTTCTGTATGTGAACTTTCATTTTTGGGGGTTTTTTTTGCAGTAGCTTAAGTGTTAAAGCCTGAAAGGATTTAGAGAGCTGCAGTGAATGTGTTAAGACTGTTAATGAAGCCTCTGAATGTAAGGACAAAATTAGCTCTCACACCCACACTGCGCAAAGTACAGCAACTGTCTGATAGAATTGCATCATGACTTTTACCTGGGGACACGAGTATTATATTCACTTGAAATGATGAAATTGGGAAGACAGATGTCCCCAATGGACACTTTAAGGAGCTTGTACCTACATAAATTGCTCCACAAAAATCCCTGAAATTTGAATATGACACCTAGGTAAAAATGCTTACTGAATGTGAGTGATGGATAATAAATTCTATCGCATAATATTTGCTTTTTAGAGTGTACAGGGATATACTCCAGATACAGGAAAACCTGAGAAAGAAAGAAACAAAAAGTGAAAGGAGCTTTTGAAAGCAAGGACTTGGAGGTACTTAATTTTGTTAGAGGGAAAGGTCTGCATATGCGTTTGTGATTCATCAGAATCGAGTCCTGGAGAACAAAATAAGGGTGCTTACTTGTTTCCCTCCATTTCAGTGAGTTGGGAAGATGGCTGTGGCTGTAGTCATGGAAAAGGAGAATGTGTAAGATCCAGAATATCCTATTCTCACAGCCCATGCCAGCTCCTTCTTTCAGGTGTAGCACAGCCATCGGGTCCAGCTGATCTGTAAGGAGCGAGACCAGGAGGATGCCATTCCCTTGGCAGCACATTGCTAGTTCCATGCTGCTGATTTCATCTCTTCCTTCTCTATTTTATCTTTCCATTTAAACTGCCTGTATTTGTGCAAGATCACGAGGAATGAACAACACTTGCACAATCCAGCAGTGGAGGGTTGGAAGAGGCTACAAGAAAGCACTACAGGAGGAAGAGGGAGTAGAGAGAGCAGAGAAGAGGAGGTACAATTGGATTCCTATAGAACACTGAAGTAAAATATTCTAGATAGGGACACATAATGGGAAATATATTTAGAAATGTGGATGGGTATATAACTGACAGTATAAAAGTGCTAAGTACGATTGCTAATTACAGGAACAAAAATAATGGCCAATCTTCGCGAATGAAGATTTGGGAAGGGCTCACCCCACATGGGTGTGCCCTCCGAGCCTGCGCAGTGGATTTTTTAGGTGAGGCACAGCGTGCGCAGAACTGGCCCCACCGTTTAAGTCTTAAGGTTCATTTGCCACGGCTGAGCAAGCTTGGACAGTGACACTGAGGTCCTTAGGACTATCTACAGCACCTGGTACCAACCAGGGCTGACCCTGCTTCGCATCCGAGATGGGATGGGATGGCAGGGAGGCATTGAACTGCCGGGGGCGGTCCGTACACTGAGACTCGAACTCGCGACCTAGGAGCCGGAGTCGGGAGTACTCTCCGCTACGCCACGGGACCGCCCCAGGAACAAAAATATTACAATCGCAAATGTATTTGAACTGTACATTCTTGGCAGTAATTTAGATTGTTTTTTTTATCTGCTTGACCCAATAATGCAGGAGGTGATCTGCAGATCAAATGTTTACCAGTGCTTGTTGTCCAACAGAAGCTCAGAGATAAGCAGAAGTTATAAACCCTTTTTTCTCCTTTTAACATAAAACTTACAAGAATGGTTGTCTTAAGCAGGCAGTAATTGACAAGAACCTTAGCAGAGATGGGGAAAAAAAGGATTATTTGTAGGAAGTTGTATCTTTAAGAATGTTCATGTCTCTTTGGAAAGTATCCAGCAAAAGCACTTTATTATGAAGTTAAACAGAGATTAAGCTTGAAGTGTCCAACCTTCAAGTCCAAGTACAATTTCTTCATGGTGGGCTACTAGGTGTGCTGGTGACTAAAACAAGCACTTGATAAAGAAGGATTTAATTGTTTCTCCATGAAGTGTATTGACTCCAATAGCACATTACTGAACACTTCTGTGTCATGCCTCCTCACATCTGTAGAACTTCCACAGTATTATGCAGTACTGAAAAACAACACTGGCTACTTCCTCCTCAAGGAGGACAACTTATTGCTTTTAATAAAAAGAGATGTATTTTGTGTCCAGGATTCTGTTAATTCTTATAGAGGGATTGTTATGAATATGGAAATATCAGTTGTCCTTTATTAAGGTGAATGTTATTAAATCTGTCTAGCCCATCAGTGTAAAATTTTAGTTTTAGATCTGGTTCTTGTAGCTGTTCTTAGAACCCTTTATAAAGTTAAAGTGTTTGGAGCTACTGTTTGCATTCATTAAAATTTGGAGTGATTTGGCATAATGTGATAATATAGGACATCAATATATTTTGGGAGAATTTTAGAAATAAGGAGACTAGTGCATGTAACAAGACTAAAATTCTTCTCACAGTCTTGAAGATGACACCACATATCAAAGCGGTTTTTTTAGATATTGTATTTTGTAAACATGGCAATAAGATGAAGTAAACTAAAAATCTTTAGAGATCCATTTTGTAACTATGGGTTAAGGCACATGCACACAAAATCCCAGGCAAGTTACCAAACGTGAGAGATCAGTTGCCTGGGATACTGAAATCAGTTTCAAGTAGGTCTCTTTGACAGGGAAAATTGAGAAAAAAAGCATTATTGATGAATAAATTGATAAAAGAGTTACTGATAGAAAGATATGGAATAACTTGAAAATATCTTTTGTTTTGCATAAAATCACACAGGAAGGTGTGTATATTTATTCCTTATTCACTGTTTTTTCAACAGTTGACATAGATTATTACTTTTAATATTTACAGTTTCTGTGGTGAAGGTTGAATCTCATTTATGTTGGAAATAGCTTAGTTTGCCATTAACTCCATTTCCGTAAAACCCATTTTTACTTTCTCTGGAGAGCCTAAGACTATACCACTTGTTAGTCATCAGATCAGTACTTGGAAAGGCAGTGTCTACTACAGCTTCACGTGTGAAATACCAGAAGCTATGAAGGAAATGTATAATACCAGGGAAAAAGCAGAGGTAGTATAAAAAACTGTATGCAATTCCCAAAGGACGTGATATAACAAATACATAGCATACAGTTGTCAATTAATTTGGTAAATAAAACTTAACTATTCACTCAAAAATCTACAGAACTTGGGAGAGGGGAATGAGGAAAAAGTCAGTGTAGTAATTTTGTATTTTTGCAAAAGCTTGGCTGTTGCTTTGCTAGGTCTGACTTGCAAAATTAATTCAAATTGGCTGGGATAAGAGTACTGTCATGTGGATTGAAAGCTGGCTGAAAGACTACAAACAAAGGGTGTCTTGAGGGTACCACAGGGATCACTGCTAGAACCAGTCATTTTTATGTCTTTATTAATGGTCTGGGAGAGAGTGTTAACAGCATGCTAATAAAATTAACTTGTAATACCAAATTGTGAGGGAATAGAAATACTTGAAAGTTAAAATATATATATTATATATATATACACACACAAGGCCTACAGAGAGATTAGAAACGCTGGCAGAAGTACCACAGTGAGCTTCAGCTTCAAGAAAATGCAGTCCAATTAGATCTCATGAGGAGAATTTGGAAGATGGATAATGTACGTAAAGAAACTTGGAAGAAATTAGGTATGGGGAAAAATAAGTGCTGAAAGCAAGAGTGATAATCAACAACAAACCCAATGTGCATAAGCCATGTGAAAGGATGGCAAAGGAGGATGAATGCAGCTGGAGCAGCCAGTGAGCCCCTGGGGCTGTGGGTTGGGCTCTCAGAAGTTAAGTTGGAAATTTTTAAGTTTGTTAAGCAGGCACCTAGTTAATTCTGCAGTGGGGAATAGCCATAAAATGACAGATTAGTTGCTTATGCGTTTCCTTCCTAACTTCTTTGGGTCTAACATGATTTTGTAATAGCCACATCCCTCGGTTGCTGTGGCAATTAAATATGACCAGTTGACCTAATAGTGAATAGGGATGTTACTCAATTATTGCTCCTGAAAGTATCAATGGGAAATATCTGCCAGAATCTTCAGTAATGAACCAAATCACAAATAAATAATGGAGAATACAATACTATTGAGTACCTCTGGGAGGGAAACCAATCTAGTGTACATACAGAAGCAACTAAACAATCTCCAGATCTCAAAAAATGTGGTATTTCTGTGAAATATAAACATTTCTTCTATCAGAATAATACATGCTAACTTGAGTCATAGTTATGTAATATATTTAGTTCTAAATTCTTAAAGAATTAGGTTAGCTTTCTTAAAAACACTATTCAGATCACTTCAGCAACTAATGAACTGCTTTTGGAAATCTTCATTTGCAGTTTACAAAAATCCAGGTGTTTTAGATTCTGTTTAAAACAGTATCTCCCCCACCTGTTCAACTGTATTAGTGTGAAGAGGTAGCTTTTATGCTGTTTTACCACATCATTCTAAACTTTACATTTAAAGTTGAGAAAAATAACCTAAGGTTTTGGAGGTTCAAATATATGAACACATAAATTACTGTAACTGCCTTGGTAGTTTAATTTAACTAATTTAACAAAGTGTCTTCCTGTGAGATCTTAGGGGTTTTTTTTAAATTAAATTCTTCTTTTTCAGCTGGAATAGCTTACACACACCATGACAACATGTTTTCCTGGGTGGAAGCAGGTGTTTCTTCCTAGTTGTTCTTTTAATTTTGATTTAAGGGGTGTTTTTTTCGGACTTGGTGTTTTCTTTCCCCAGAACTCCATAAAAGTTTGAGGATTCTAGATCCTCCTTATTTGTGACTTTTTGTTTGTTTGTTTTTCTTTTTTTTCTTTAATCAGAGTTCAACCCATTTATGTTAAGAATCTGTCACAAATATTTTAGAAACTACTCATTTCCTTCTTTCCTTTGGAAAGAATCTTTCTAAGCAGTTGAAATTTAAACAAAGTTGCAGCAATAAGAATCCCTGAGTTTCTCTAGCAGTGCTTAGTGTGGTTTTCCAGCTCTAAGAGCTAATGAGAGGCAAGGTTTGTTGTGGAAATGTGGACAGCACATCTTTGTCTTTGCTACTTACCTGCTTCCAGTTGGCCTACACTGGACATAACCAAACAGCTCACAATGTTGGGAAAGCATCTGCATTGATTTTGAAGCTGTGCATTTAGGGAGCATGTTTGAAGCAGCAGTGATAGGCTGGGCAACATTTACTGCATGAATTGTTTGTGAAGCTAAAGATGAATGATATTGGAAAATTGATCTTGCTGGACAGTAACCATTATTTTATTTTAAAGCAGTTTATGTAGCAGTGTTATGTGTAAGATGCAACCTTAAAAACAGGGCATCTCCTGTTGCAGCTTTGTTGCTTAATTAAGAAGCAGCTTAAAGTCTATCTGACCACCTCTAATGGGATCTATCGATGAAGAATCCATTCAGGTTTTTTGGGGTATGGGGCTGTAATTGTATGGACTTTGTTATACATACATTCCTGTGAAATAAGTAATGCAATCTAGAGAAGAAAATGCTGGGGGAAAAATCCTTTCTGATAACTCATTTGTCAGCTACACCTCTTTGAAAAATAATAGAAGTTTCCATCTTCTATAAAATTCTGAGAGTTAAATCGGCACCAGTTGTGAGTGATGTTGGTTGCAGTTCCAGTAATCTGTTTAGTATGCTACTGAAACCTGGGTCTGTCTGAGTGCTCTCTATCAATAACAAAGGTTCGGTTGTTTTATTTGCTTAGCGGTTTGCTCCGGCTTTAGTCAGCACATTGAAATCTACATTTTGAGTGCTTTTTTGAAACATTTGTGAAATAGATTTTTGCCTTCTGTTGATGATTAAGGTAACATGGTACAGTTCCAGACTTCGAGAAAATACACAGGGTTTTACTTGTGATTAAATAGATGCAAATCTGCATATATTTTTTTTTCCATTTAACTTCAAACTGTGAGGCTACTTGGTCTATGGGAATATTTATTCTGCTATAGTGCTGGTATAAGCAAATAAAAAGCTGGGCATGAAATTAGGTTTTGATCAGAAAATGGAGTTCTGTTTATGTATTCTTTATGTGTACAGTAGTATTATAGATTTACAATATTTGAGGGGGCAAAAATAATATACATCTTAATTTCTGCAGACTGAAGTATATCTTTGTCACACCTGCAAATATAAACAAATTGAGTTCATAAAGTGAACTTTGTAAACAGCTAAAACTTGCAAGGTCACTTTGCAAGTCTTTTGCAAGTTTTTAATCTTTTAAAGGTTTTAAAATATTAGCTATCTAATCCTTTCAAAAGCTCAGTGAGAAAAGCAGGGAGTAGAGTCACACTGTTCAGCTCCAGGGTGCAGTGTTAGACTCCACCATGGCACCAAGAAAAATTTTGCCTGACTCTAGAATTAAATGTGTACTCTGATTCCAAGCTGGGCTGAGACCCAGGCACACTTCAGTCCTGCACTTTCTTCTCCCACTTTGGAATGCTGTGGTTTCCATGAGGATCAGGCAGCCTTGTCCATGGCAGTGAGCATGGAATGTGTTCCAGAGAGCATCACGGGCTGTCCCTGCCCTGAGGTCTCATCTCAGCTTAATGTTAGCCAGAGCAGATCAGAGAAGAGCCAGTGAAATGAATTTTTCTTACTCCTCTTTCAGTGGAGGGACATTATATCAAAATGTTTAAGCAAAGAACTGAACATGAGAGTGATCTGCTTGTTAGCAGCAGGGATTGCCCTTTCTTAAAGGCTGTGTATTGCATACACTTATTGACATACTGTAGAAGTATAACCTGTTATTAATGAAAAGGCACTTGGCAGAGTCAATTAAAGTAGACAGTGGTTTGAGTCGTTATTGTTGCTCTTTGTTGTTTTATCAGTTCTTTATGGAACTTGTTTGATTATTGAATTCTCCTTTGTTTCAGTTTACAGTGGTAAAATCTTCTGAAGACTTTGTTTAAAACTTTCACTGACAAAATACACTCTGCAGAATCTCTTCAGACAGCTCCCAGCAGGGATGTAGTACAGAGTTGCACAAGACAGGTTAAATTTTTGCATCTAATTTTGCATTTCATTCACAAAGTACACCAAACAGTGGTTGTCTGGGGAACTGGTGGTAAAAAAGATGATATTGCAGCTGGAGTGACACATAAAAGGAAGTATAGGAAGACCAAAACTAGCATCTCTAGAAGGAAATACAGATTATCTAGTTTATTGCTAGAAAATTTGCCTTCTGTTTTCTCTTTGCCCTGAAAAGAAGTGGGAACATTTTAATTGTGGATTGGATTTTTGAAGTTCTATATATGTAAAATTCTTTTATTTTTTTATTATTTTTTTTTAGTAAAGTAATGTGAAGGTTTGTACCTTTTTGTAAGGGTATTTAGCTATAGAACAAGAGGGAATGGCTTTAAATTGAAAGAGGGTATGTTTAGGCTAGATATTGGGAAGAAACTCTTTACTATGAGCATGGCGAAGTACTGGAACAGGTTGCCCAGAAAAGCTATGGATACCTCATTCCTGGAAGTGTTCAAGGCCAGGATGGATGGGGCTTTGAGCAACCTGGCCTAGCGGAAGGTGCTCCTTCTCACAGCAGGGGGATTGGAAAGAGATGACCTTTTAGGTCCCTTCCAACCCAAACCTTTCTGTGATTTGTGTCCTGTTTGGATGATGGCTGGGCTGTACCCATCAGAGGTGTCAGTACAGGCATAATTTTATAAGCAGTGTACTATAAATAAGAAAAGATGATACTTTTTTCCATCAGGACTTTTTTTTTTTTCTTTTGTTCCTTTGGTCCTATCATGCCTCATTTAAGAGGCAGTTCCATAAATTTACATCTTCATGTCTTTCTTGGAGTAAAACAGATAATACTCTAAAAGGTAGATGAGAAATTACTTGTGTCTCCTTCCCACCTCTAGCAGACTTCTTCATCCACTCTGTCAGTCGTTGGTATTGCATTTAATAACAATAGATTCAATAGTGCCTTTTCTCCTTCTATAATGTTCAGCAGTGGAACAATTAACACTGACTTTAAATTGTTATAATTTTACATTTTTATTAGGGATCAGTTCACTTTTCAGAATAGCTGTGTCAGCCTTTCTGTAGCCCTCCACAGGCACCATGGTAAACCAAACCCTGCAAATGATATTGTTTCTGGCCCATGGACTGAAGGATTGGGAGTTGGTGAAACTAACATTCAAGTTATGAAGGAACCTAAACTACAGAAGGTAATTAAGAAAGCATTTTTTGCAGCAGTGTAATTGCTTTCTAAAGCAGGTCATAATTGTGCTGCAGTAATAAATTGTAATGTCTGTGCCTTTTAAAATTATATCTTTGCTTTTGCACATGTGGAAATAACAAGTAAGATGTGTTCCAATTCATGCAATGAACTGTAATCCAGTTCATTTAATTCTAGTTTGCATACATCACACATGTTGAATTAATTTATCACCAGTACTAAAATCACCTCTTAGAAAGCAAAGTCTGAATAATGTTGCCAATAGTGCAAGCATTGCTTTTGTTTGCATTTGATTTTGTTGTCACATCTAACTTTTCAATTTTTTAAAAAGTATTTTTTCTTTTTTTTTCAATTTGCAAATGTTTTCTATTTATTCCAGTAGACTCTAGAATCAGTCACTGATTCACAATAAATTGTTTTCTTTAAACAATTGTTTTTAGGATATTTGGAAGCAGTTAATTTGTGATATGTTAAAAGCAAAACCTCTCAGAGCTCCATGCCACACACAAGGATATACTTGTAGCTGTGAAAAATTGACTATAATTTTAAACACTTTAATACTTATTTTAGGGTGGTCACACAGATGACTTCTGTGGTATTTTTCTTTTGCAAAAGTGAAATGGTTCCTTTCATTTTAATAGAGTTTTCAGTATTTAACAAATGTTTTTTTTCAGATCTAATTACTGAACATCTGATTCAAAGGTTTTGCTTTAATCTCAAAGTTAATAACTTTTTAGAAAGAACTGAATTTAAATGTGCGAGGAAATTTCCTAATACACTAATATTCAGTTTTTCTGAAGAACTCCCTAGTAGAGAAGTAAAATATGCTGAATTTAGAATCAAATCTATTTATAAATGTTGTCTTGTGACATTTAGTCATCAAAGCCAATGTTATCTGTGCATTTCCCTTGGCAAACTGTATCAGAGGAAGTAATGGGGGCTTCAGTCCAAGTGTGCAAAATCTCTTTCTGCTGAGAAGGGCAGAAATTGTGTTGTGTTTGGGGTTTTTTTGTTACATGTACAAGTCAGCACTCTGTTCTGTCCCATTAGGAATTTCTAGTACATAGTTAATTTGGTTTTTTTTTCTGTTGTGGTGGTTAGAATGATTTCTTTCCATGGCAAGGGAACCTCGAACTTTTATTGCAATGAAGTAACAACTATGTGTATTTTTTTAGCTAAAAAAAACCAAAAAAACAACAAAACAAACCCTCAAATTGAAATGCAAGTGTTTCCAAACAGATAAATTAGGGTTAAATACAAGTTTACATGCCTAAATGCTCTGTGTTCTGTGGTAGCAAATAATTATCACATCTCCAATTTTATAGCATGGGTACACTTATTGTCACATAGATGTAAATGTGTCACTGTCTTCTTTCTGTACTTGTGCAAAGTCTTATCTCTTTAAAAAAAAAATAAATTAGACTTTAACCAAGTTAGTTTTTGGACTTCAAAGAAGTTCTGACCTTTCCTCTTGTCTCCTTAAAAGCTAATGCTCCTGTTTTCAACTTGCAAGTGAAAATCAAAGTTACTATCAAATCATATTTTGAGTCCATTTGAGAAGTACTTAAGGAATTTACCAGCTTTGTTGCAAACAGGCTTATGTATCTACTTGCTTTCCTCCTCCCTTGGCAAAAACTGAAGTGTAGGTGTTTAGATTCAAGCTGTTTTGTGTGATTGGTGGGGAGGTTTTTTTGTTTGTCTTTTTTTTGGGGGGGGCTGGTGGGGGGAAATTTAGCGGTTTCAATGAAAGAAATATCTGTTTGAGGTCTGCTGCCCTGCTGTGGTCTCCAGCATTTCCCAAAGTTTGGCAGGCAAAGATACACTCATTTCCAAAATTACTGTTAATTTGCTTCCTTTGTCTCAATTATTTTAGGAAACGTCTCATCTTTTAAGAATTGTCTTTTCTGTGGGTGAGGGTCAAATCAAATTGCTACTTTGCAAGGAAAAGCATCAGTTCATCTAATACTATTTTTTTTTTTCAAATGTAGTGCCAGGAACCCAGAACTGTGAAAGAAAGCAACATCCTTTGCCTGTCCTCCTGTTGTCCCTAAAACTTTGTGTTCCTACATCTACTGTACTCTATTTCAGATGCTGAACCTAGGGAACTCTTCCTTTACACTAAGAAATAACTGATTAATTTCTTTTTTACAGTTGGTATGGCAACTCTGTCACTGAATAATTGAATCTGAATTATTCATATGCCAACAACTGACATGAAGCGCATTACAAGTTTTCCAAGTATATATAACATCTTTTTCCTGACTTTCTTGTATTAATTTGTGGTAGAGGTAACCAATTCTATTTGCCTTACCGAGAAAGCAAGCTGGAAAGTTAATTCCATTTTCAGTTAGCTTGTAAAAACAGCAGAATAATAAAGCATAGGAAAAAGGAGAAAATATAAAAATGTTGTTCAAGAGTAGAGGAAATACCTGAGGTAGCAAAACCTTGGGTTCACACAGCTAGAAAAAGTATATATCCAATCATGTGTGGCATAAAATGAAGGAAAATAAAAAATGAGAGGATCTTGTTTGGGAGTCACTCTTCTTTTTCTCCATAATAAGACCTTATACTGGGTTATAAAGATTCTTCTGTTTCACTGAGCTAAAAATCCAGCCTTGTCTATCTTAGGATTTTTGTCATCTTAAGTAGTTTCTAGGGCAAAGTGAAAGAAAGGGGTAGTTAACAATGGGCAAGAGGGAAATCGACTTCCTGAACTAACAGAATTGATACTGGAACATATACTGAACACTATAAAAAAGAGGGAATCTCAGTCAAAACCAGTGAAAGTCTGTTGAAAAATCAATGAAAATACAAAGTACTTCAAGGACTAAATTGTTCTGGATAGAAGGATCTATTCTTTCAACTAAGGAACAGGACACATTGTTCCAGCTGCTGCTGTTGGGAATCTGGAGGCAGATTTGTTATGAAGGGCTTGTAAGAACAGCTCTAAGAACCAAAAAATAATTTATATCCAAACTGTTTCTCCTTCAGATTTTTCTGAAAGATGCTGGAAAATAGTTGATTTACATTGTGCTAGGGTCATTTTGTCAATTATTAAAGAGGAGAAATTCCCAGAATAAAAATCTCTCCTCAAAAATCCTGGCTTTAAGTGAGGTTTTACACTTGTATCAAAGGAAGTGTTTGCTCTTGAGTGGACAGCAGACTTTCAGGAGAGATAGTTATTTAGTAATCAGAAAGCTGGAAACATTGTAAAGTGGAGGAAATTACTGCTTTTATCATTAATGAAATCCAAAATGTAGATTATTGCAGGATTTTTTTGTGTTCACGTTTCTCATGCCCCTGAAGCTTTACAAATTTTGCCATTTTTCTGTCCTTTTACACAAGTAGATATTTAATGGCAGACATTAAGCAAACAAAGTTCATTCAATACTGTATTGAACATTACTTTGCCTGTCTCCTCTGCAGCAGCTGAACTAAAACAAATGAAGTGTTTCTGGTCACACTCAGTTTGTCAAGCATAACAAACTTGTATTTCAAGTAAAACAAAGCTGGCACCAGAACACCATAAGCCCGAATGGAGTTTGTCTTATGCTCCATGACATTAATTCTAGTCCAGAAACATTGCCAGTTCACAGGTCCTTAAAATAACCTGTTCACTTCCCTATGATTGTGTCTTTGACTAGATCAAACTGCATCTGCTTATTAGTTTCAGCGCAGCAAAATTAATAAAAGCTCAGACAGAGTTTGTTTTGGTGGTTAGCTGTGAAATACGTAAACTGTATTCTGCTTTACCCACACCATGAGTGGTGCTGGGAGCTGAGGCACTTGGATGGCAAAACCCTTGAGAGGTTATCAAAGGTCAGGTAGACCGTCACATCAGATTTCAAGGAAATTATTATTTAAGATAAAATAATTTATGGAACTGTACAGACAATTTTATTTGTTTCGTCAGTCACTCTTTGAGGAATATCAGATATTTAGAACATCCTAGAAATGGGATGTGATTGACTTGACTTTATTCTACTTCGGTGGTTAAAGTAGAACTTTGTTATGTACCTTGACAGGTGGTGACTGACTCTACATGCAGGCTTGGCTAAATACAAGCAATCTGCCCATAACACTCAAGGCAAAGTAATCGGCATTTTACTCTGTCTGCACAGTCTTGTGACTGCTGGACCTGAAGATCCATCAGCACAAATGCAATTATGTGAATGCTTGGAATCCTTTATGCCCAAAGTGCTTTTAATCAGCATGAAAATAGTGTAAATAATGCAAGCATGAACCACTCAAGAAAAGTAGGAAGCTTCACCTTGTATTTTTTTCTATTGAGTGATTGTTATGCCTGCATTTATTCCATTATGTATCCATATCATACCTTTATTCTTTTTGAGTTTGAATGCTTTAAATTTGGCAAGACAACTTCATGCACAAATTGCGAAACCACTATGACCTGAACTAATACATTTTCCATGAGTTCCATCAGCTTCTCATTTAGCTGTAAGAAATCTACTCAAAATGTGCCTTTTTTTTTTTTTAGTGTATGTTGTGCTAAATGTAAGCCTTTGATCAGACAGTACATGAATAAGAAATGTTGTTTTTCTGAATTAAGTGGAAATGAGGCCTAAGGCAGCCTGCTGTCAGGATCATAAGTACTAAATAAAATATAAACTAGTTAAACTTTGCAACCTTCCAAGGACAGGCAGAATTTCATATACTGAAAGAAATCTCATCTAATGGATTAGGAAGTTTGTCTTATATCATGCCATGTATGCATTGTTACAGATTTAAATAAGAGGTTGAAATTTAAAAGTACTAAAGTCTTAGAAAATAGACATTTTTTTTATGTAATTGTTCTCCATTATAATTTTTTTCTTTAATTTCTTTTAATATTCTTTACCTTTATATTTTGCTGACCTTTAGAGAAAAATATTTTGGAGTTCTACTTGTGTTTGGTTCTTGTTGACCTAAAGACAAAAAAAAGCAAAGTTGATTCTTTATTCCGTGTTATTTGTCTTTTACATTCTTCTGTCTTTTATTTCTTATGGCTCACTACTCCAGCGAATTGGAAAAGAGATGAGTCTTGATGAGGTGATGACCAAAAAAAAAAAAATATATCACAATATTTGTTCGCTTTCTTGGAATAATTCTGAAACTATTATGGTTTTCAGCTTTAATTTGGTGTTGGAGAACCACTCATAGTCTCTTTTTTGAATTCATCACCTTTGCATTCCTGGCTTTTTTTTTTTCAGTCTTTTGCTATTGATTTTCTTCCTTTTGTCTGAGAGTCCTTATATTTCAGGTTTATCATTTTTCAATATATCAACTATGTTCTGTGCATCTAAATTTTGGTTATAAATGCTACGTTTTTTACACTTTGATGTAAGTTATTCCACAACAATAATAAGAATAGAGCAAGACCCCCACAACTCCCACTTCAGCCCCTCTTTCCTCCTCCACACACGACCGCAGGCACCAGCAGCATTTGTGCCAGGCCACAGACCATTTAAATCAGGCTTATGTGGCTATAATGGGGCATATGCTGTGTTTAGAACCTCTTTGCTCTGTATCATTCTCATACCCTGCAGAGCTCTATGGCTCATTGTTTGCAGGTCACCGACATTTATGTTTTGTACAGTCCTCAGAATCCATGAGCCTGGACCACCTAACAGAAAAATTTGTGTCCTTCTATTTGTTATTGAGGGTGTTCCACATCAATTTTTTTTGTTTGTTTGTTTTTCCTCTCTCTTCATTTTCCTAGACCTGATTAACTGTCTACATGCCTTCAGTGTCTGTGTAGACATACATAGTGCTTAGAGAAAAATGGGATGTCACTGAAATGGCTTGAGAAATTCTCCCTTGTTTCTATGGCACTCGTGTAGCTGGAAATACTCTGATCTACACTTTGCTGCCTTGTTTGTCTGATGCAGACTCACTGTGTCTTGTCTCATCAGTTTTTCAATTAGTGCATTTAAATGTAGTGTGTAATTTTTTTTACCATCATTCTAGGTATGTTCATTAAGTCCTTACTAGGGATATTTAATTGTTAGTGTAAGTCTTTTGAGCTATTAAGTAGAAGCTGCTGCAGATGTTCTGTCTCAAAACTGGGGACGAGTTTGTCCTAATTTTATTCTGTGCACTGTTTAGATAAATTATTGTGCATTATGCATATATTATTGAAAGATTGTCCAAAGCTGTGTAATATTTTCATGTGTTGCATTATCAATGGCAGTTCATAGGAGCAATTTATCATTTCAGTCTGGAGCATTAAATAGGCTTAATTTTCAGCTTCCTATGAAAATATTACCTTTAATACTGTAACAAATGGTGTCTTAAGCAGGACTTTAGGTGAGGAGGCAGGGAAAACAATCCAGCAGTGATATTTGCGATGCAACATAAGTTATCAGCAATCCCCCTGTCAGCACTGCTCACCCCTTCTTCATATGGTATTGAGTCCGGGTGAAACTGCAGAAATATTTGTGGTCAGAGTTGCATCAGAGCTGCTTACAATTGCTCCTAATTTGTACCATTTTACACGTTAAATTTCTAATGCATCAAAAGCTCAAGCAGCTTCGAACTCTTTTTAACATAGTGTAAAACAGTAGTTTGGAGACATATGACCTATGCTTCCTCCCTGTAAATGGTTGCTTAAGAATTATTTTAGTCAGTGCTGTTCATTTTTTTTTTTAATTACTGATCCCATCAGGAAAGAGAGATGGAATTCTTGGTCACTGTTAGTAATGTTCATCTTGTAAGGAAGGTGTTCTGAAGAACAGCCAGAAGCTTTTTTCTTCCTAATCACTAACTTGTAGAGTCAAAAGGGTAAAGATGAGATCTAGGCACATGGGCTAGTTTATCTCAAGCTCCAACTTTGCATCTTAATTTGAACACTCAGCCCTTAAGGGTAGGGTATGTGTCAAGCACCCTGTGTTTGATGTGGCCTAAAGAAACACACTGTGTATGCAAAAGCATTTGTTTTTAATCTCATTAAAGTCTTAAATCTACTAAAAGATCTGTTAGTCTTGTTACAATGATATGAGTACTTAGAGACCAAATTATGCAAGTATTATAAGTCATTCGCAATAATGGGACAGTTAGAAGTGATATAAACAAATTTTCTATGTGTACTCCTTTCTCTGGTTTTACCTTTCTCAAAGCCTCTTGGGGCTGACTGACATTGGTAGTCTTGTTGAGTAGAAAAGTGGGGTGGAGTTATGGCGATTGGTCAGAACCCTAAATTCTTCACCAGAAATCATCGATGTTAATGTTTCTTCCTTTTTCGTGGGAAGAGTATGATGTTGACCTAAAGTGTTTCTTCCTCCACAGATGGGGTCTGATTTGATTAATTTTTGTTTGGCTAACACAGTCTTAATAACTTTATTCACTGGTAAAAGAGTTTTGTTTTTTTTTTCCTCCAGCTCACAAGCTTGCACACTCTTAATGCCTAGTAATGGACTGTTTCTGACTTATGTTTATAGCTCTGGCAACTTTGCCATTGTCAATATGTTCCTTCTGTCAAGGCCTTTGCTGTCATATGGTGTTTTTTCTTTTAGAGAACCTGTGTTCAAATCCCCTGTTTTCCTTCAAGGTGTGGTTTTCTGGTAGCCCAAGTAATGACTCTTGCAACAAATTAGTCACATGTACATCTCTTTTTCAAAGACTAGTAGGAATTCATTTGACAACAATAACAATCCATGAGAAGATACTCATGCATAGAGTAACATAAAACCTCAGAAACATTTTTGCCAACATAAGTAAGGGGACGAAACCCCAATTAATTGTCAGAGCAGTAAAGAGAAGAGACATTGCCCAAGCCATGGTGCTATTAAAGGGAGTGCATTTTGAACCACAGCTTTAAACATCCAGTCTGGTCTCCCACATGTCTTCTCTGGTGTTTTATACAACAGAGAAAGGAGGTGCGAAGACAGAGGGGGGGAGAGCACAGGAATGTGGGAAAGCCTTTTGAGGAAAGCAGGGAGTGGAAGGTCTCATTCTAAGACTGAAGGATGCTAAGATATGTTACAAGCTCTGGGAGAAGTTTGACATGAATTGATTTGTTGGAAAACTATCCAAAAGAGTGAGGAAAGACATGCAATAGTAATTTTTAATTTCAGGGGTGGTGAGAGGATTACTGTGTGTGTGTTTTGTTTTGGGTTGATTGTTTTTTTCCTCTAGGTCCATGTATTTCCTTATGCTCCTAGGTAAAGCTGTACTGTGTTCTTCTCCATATATTGTGTTTTCTTTCACATTTAAACTGAAGTACATGTAGAACAGAAATTCTTATGTATTATTAGAAATAAGGTCAAAACTAGTCTTGGAGGCCTAGAACAGTTTGGCTTTTGGACTGCTTTTCTGTCAAACAGTAATAGGCAGATGTCACAGCCAGGAAATGTGCCAGGAGGCTCAAGGCTTGAACATGGGGACGGCTTAATATAGTGATGTTGCACACTGCAAAACAGTTTTGGAGCTGGAGGCATTATAGCTTCAGACTAAATTATCAGTGTACAACCTGAACTAAGTAGCCTTGCTGGCAGCAAGGCTTACTGACTTTCTCCATGCACTGGAATATGGCATTGCGTTGTGGCCTGACTGTTCTTGCAGAGCTTGTGTGGGAGTTGAACTCAAATCAACAGTGAGGCAGACAGTCAGTGCCTTCAGCCCATTGTAGC
The DNA here is from genome assembly GCA_013396695.1 of Sakesphorus luctuosus. Taxonomy (NCBI): domain Eukaryota; kingdom Metazoa; phylum Chordata; class Aves; order Passeriformes; family Thamnophilidae; genus Sakesphorus; species Sakesphorus luctuosus. The sequence goes on from VWZD01000344.1 coordinate 139,169, forward strand.
TTCAGCAATTATGTGCATTTAGACCATACACTACAAGTGTGAGCATTGCACAGTAACAGCTTATCCATCTGCTCTTTGTGTTAAAAAGCTATAAGGGAAAAGGGGGAAAAAAACCCAAACCAAACAATAACAACAACAAAAAAGCCCCCAGCTTTGATTTTGCTCAATACTTTTCTTCCAGACAGGCATAACAGCAATTGTGCAGTTGAACTGTGTCCTCAACAAGCTCTACAAAAGCCTTATTTTGTGATCGAGGGGCATTTAAACATGTTTGAGTTGATTTTTTTCATTTTTTTTTAGGAATGTCATTGGTGGATGTAGCTTGGCTTGTGAACTGCAGATTGCACTTGTCCCCATTCTGCTTTGAACTATACTAACACTAGTTATTATAGATCACAGTGTGAAGACCTAATAATAGAACTTTCTTTGCATGTAGAGTGATTATAACTAAGTCAGAAATAAGTTTTGAGTGTACTAGATTATTTTTATGAGAAAACCACAAAAAACCCTGAGGAATATATAGGTATGACATTGTGGAAGAATTTACCACAGCTTTAAAAAAAAAAAAAAAGTTGTGGTTCTTGTTTTCAGAAATTTTGGTTAGCTGATGTGAAATGCAACTCAGTAATTTTTGTACTCCCTTAGTATCTTTCAGGTAAAGGTTTTAAAGTGCATCACACATTTGTGGCAGAAACCATAACGGGAACTCAAATTTCCTGGCACATTTAGCATCTAATTAGTGGCCTTGGTTTCAAGTGGATGCATGTGGGTAGATCAATACACATGTATTAATCTCCACAGAGCAAAACAGAACCGAGCTGAGTATTTACATTTGTACTTGCAGGAGCCAGTTCCAAATTTACTTTTATTTTTTCAAATATTATACAACAGCCACTGAGAACAGAAGAAGCAATTGAATGTGATTACCCTGTTATTGTGTTAATTATATATGGTGTGAGGTTGGGATGGTAACAACCCTTCATTTTTGTTTCAAACATAAGACTTGTAAGGAAGTGAGGATTTAGTAAATTTTAATTCCATTGCGCATGCTGAGGTTAAGCTCAGTTGGAAGAACTTTATCCCTGAAGTTTCCAGTCCAAGCTTAATCAATCGATTAACTTTCAGAAACTGGAGGATTGACCTCAAATCCTCATCCTTAATAAGAACTTTGCAGCAGATAAGATTCAGTAGAAAACACTTCTCTATTTCCAGAAGAGCCTTTCTTTACATTCTTTAATGAAACTGGAGGGATGCAGTTACCCTTCCGTTATCAAATCAACCTTCAATGAAATTTAAACTTCATGGCTGGTATCATCAAAACTACAGTCCACTTGTTATTTGACTTTACAGACTTCTTACATTTTTTAGTATAAAATGATAGTTACTTGTTTACGAGTTGATGTTGCCTACCTCGATTGAGTTAATGGTTGCAGCATCCACACTACTATTAGTCAATAGTTTCTTGTTGAGACTGATACAAGGTTCTTCTGGTGCCCTAAGATGTTAATCCTGACTAAGCACTGGAATGTTTTTTTGGGGGGGAGGGGAAGATCAAACCAATAAGTCATCCATCTGCAGAAAAATGTGTCAAAATAGATTTCTGCATGTATTTTAGCCTGCTATTTCCTCAGCTGAGCTGATTCTCCAGGGTCAGATGAGACACTGTTCAACTGGAGCTTTTTCGAGTTTCATAGCATGCCTCGGGATACTCCTTCAGATTGAGATTTGCAGAGCAGGCAGTTGGAGTTCATTTAACACTTTGGCAAATGCTCACTTTAACATTTTTCTTTTAAGAAAAGCAGAAGTGTAGTTTGACTGAGTTGCCAGTCAAGTAGTTTTGAAGTATTTATCTATATTTTCCTTATCCATTAACATTATTGGTTGGTTTGTCTGTTGCGTTTTTTTCTTCAGAATATACTCACTATTTTACCTAAAGTTAAAACTTATTTACAGTTGGTATTAAATAAACTTATCACAGAATTTTCTGAGTTGAACAGACTCAGGAGGATCATCGAGTCCAACTCCTTAAGCCCATATGGAGATCAAACCCACAACCTTGGTGTTATGTTCTCTTCTTTCCTGTCTCTATGAAGCTTTTGTGGAATCTTTAGTGTTTGATGATCTATTATTTCTGAAAAGCAGAAAGGGAGAGCAAGATTTCCCTTCTTTGTATACTTATCCTCCTTTGGAGTTATACTGGCAGCTTTTTCATGTCATCCTTTCCAATATGGTGTAACTTATGGAATTATCAAAAATCCCTAGCTATTAGGTACTTGGATTCCACTTAATTACAGTGAGATTTGTATTCCTAAATCACTTAGTACAGATTGCCATATTCCCAGGTGTTAACCCAAAGCAGTCAGCATACCTGAAGAGCATCTACTGGGCAACAAATTGGACTTTTTCCAGCCAATTACCAAATGCTAATTAGAAGATGAAGGAGGTCAGATGAGAATGAATAACTTCTCTTGCTTGTCTTTGCTCAATTTTTTTTGAGTGGGCTCACAGGCAAGGCTTGGGAGAGATCACAACTTCCACAGGCAGATGTTTTATGTGCCCCGGCTCATTTCACTGTGGCTCTTCTACACCATGTGTTTCCTATCACCACGGCTCATCTAATTTTTGTGTGATTGATAAATCCTCCTGTGGTCATTTAATTCACACTTCCTTTTAATATGGTACTGGTTATTCTATAGGTCATTCCTAAATACCTCCCAAAAATCTAGTGAGACTGGAACTGGTATAGGAAGCCAAATTCAGAGCAAGTATAAAATGTTATTAAACCTATGCGGTAGTAAATGAAACAAGGAATGTGCTTCTGTGGTTTTGGAGCTATCTATGGGGCTTTTTTGGAAAACGATATATCCAGTGAAGGCGGTCCCGTGGCGTAGTGGAGAGCACTCCGGTCTCCAACTCCCAAGGTCGCGAGTTGTAGTCTCAGTACGGACCGCCCAGGCAGTTCAATCCCTCCCTGCCATCCGATCCCATCAGATCTCAGATGCTCAGCAGGGTCAGCCCCGGTTAGTACCGGGTGCTGTAGATAGTCCTAAGGACTTCACTGGCACTGTCCAAGCTTGCTTGGCCGTGGCAAATGAACCTTAGGACTTAAACGGTGGGGCCAGTTCTGCGCACACTGTGCCTCACCTAAAAAATCCACTGCGCAGGCTCGGAAGGCACACCCAGGTGGGGAGAGCCCTTCCCAAATCTTCGTTCGCGAAGATTGGCCATTATATCCAGTGAGTGATATTCAACAGTGCAATTTGAAGTATCTAATACCAAGGTTGCTATAGAATTTACGGTGGTCCACAAAACATTTGTTTTCCAGGGGTTCAATCCTCCAGAAGAGTTTGAATTTCAATAATCTCCCTGTAAGAAGTGAGAGAGAGTGCAGAAGATGCTAAGTATTTGCAAACAGCAGAGATTTCCAAGATGGTGCCTAAAAAGTATGATGAAAGAATTAAAGCACACTTTAGATTTCCATTTCTGAGTTTTATTTTCAGTATGGCTAAGGTTGTTGTTTGCTAATTGCTGCTTATGTAGAGGCATTGCAATAAATGACACAATTTCTACAGTGTTTTCCCACGTTTATTTATGATAACCATTTATGCTCCACAAAAAGGCCAAGACCTATCCCTCTCTCCCTTCTAGAAGGAACATACATAGGTAATTATTTCTTTTCCCTCTTGTTATTCTTCAATCTTGATCTTGTGGATTCTTTTGGGGGTTGTGATGTTTTGGAGGTATTATTTGTTTGTGGTGTGGTTTTTTTGTGGTTTGTTTTTTGTTTGTTTGGTTGGTTTTTTTGTTGTTGTTTTTGTTTTTTTGTTTGTTTGGTTGTTTGGTTTTTTTTTTTTGATTTTAAATCCATTAATTCAAACTAATAGAATTTAAACTTGTTTAACCTTATTAAAATGTTCAAAAATTATGGTTTTTAAAGGAAAATGAAAAAGCCAAGAATATGTTAGATTTAAAAAATGAGATAATTTGGCTTTAATTTTTTTGAAGAGAAAGAGTGACATCTGCTAGCTGCCTGGAGTTGTGAAGAAATTTCCTCTTGAGACTTTCTTATGTCTTTTGAAACACCTTATCCTGTCAATGTCACAGATGGAGTATCCTATTAGATTACTTATGATGTGATTTTTATATTTTATCTATGAAGTGCGACTCTAAAGGAATTGTGGCAGGAAAAAAGTCCAAATCTTGAAATACAATGAGCTCATCAGTGAGTAAGCCTTTAATAAGATTAGAAATATGCATAAATACTTTCCTCAATAAAATCCAGGGTATGAAGAGTAATGTAAAAATGCATATTATTGAAATCCTTCCAGCGTGGACACTGTGATAATGTTTTTATTTAGTGCTTGGCATTTTATTACCTTGCTTAACACAGTTGAAATATGTCTTTATGCTTTTTAATTTGATCACTTTTTAATGGATAGTATTTTTTAAGCATTTTGTTGTTGTAAAGTAGGTGGGGAAACTGGTCTTCCTAGAAATTCTGTCAGAAGTTATGGCTTACACATCTGGAAGTATAAATTCCAGGACTGAAGCTGTCTGATTTTATGATGAAAGGCAAATGAGTTGTTATTCTAATTATAAATTTAAAATATCAATCGAAGTACCCAGTAAGTAGCAATAAACACCTCTATATAAATTTCCTGTTATATCGATTGTATCTCGTAAGATACACATTAACTGATTGCTGTTGATCAGCAAAATGAAATGAGATTATATTTAATACTTTTCACTGCCGGGTCTCATATTAAATTATTATGGTGAATATGAAAAGCGGAAAAGTAATTGCTGCTTCATTTATGTTAATTATTCATTATATTTAATATCAAGCTCCTTTAAAACATATATATGGAATAAATTTAATCACAAGTTTATCCTTGCACACTTAAAATGCAACAATTGTTTGATTGTTTTAGGGTTTGAAAGCAGTGGGCTTCTTTGCACTTTTAATCTCTTACAGTTCCAAAGCTCTCGTATTGCTGTATATTTTACTATTTCCTATATTTAGAAACAAATATTATGAACACAGCTGCTGTGTAATTGTTGACCTTGGGGACACACTACTTTTGCACTGACAATCCCAGCTTAGAAGGTCAGTGTGCTAATTTCCAACAGGGACAGAACATAAACTTGCTCTGAGCTTTCTCAACTACTTTATTAGCAGGTTGACTTGTGGAATGGTCTCTCTTCCCTTGATGGGTCAATTTTTCCATTTTGCTAAGTCTGTTTTATGTGCTGTCTCTGTTATAGTCTGCAGAGATTCTTACATTACCCTCACCTCTGTCACCTGAATGTCAGCAGTCAAATTGCCAGAGTAGCCTGTTTTCCAAGCACTGAACTGATGCAAACACAAAATATTAAAATATTTTGTTGGCTTTTTTAATTTGGGTCATATTCAAATGTCCTGTGACTGGCAACAGGAAAATACATGACCAGGCAATAATGAATTTATCTAGTGATTTCAGTGTTGTGGACTCATCCTTGTTTTGAGAAATCATTTTGTGTACTGCAAATTACCATATTAATAAGATCTTTCAGAACAGAAATCAGTGGCTTGGACTGCACTTTTATCTCAACTGGTTCTGGAGCTTCCCCCTCACAGTGAGCACTAAAAGTGTTATTTATGTCTTTATCTTACATTGGAACTAGATGATCTTTAAGGTCCCCTTCGGTTGCATATGAAAGTGAAGCATAATTCCTATATATCACAGTGAAATATAAGTATACCTGTTACTTTCTGACAAATGAAACAAATAACTATCACTTGTGTTGAATTAACACTTACCCCTGTGGCAGGCAAAGGTAAATGCATTTTTATGTCAACTCTAGGAAATCCCTCTCTGTGCGAACAGCAGTACACAATGGGCCATAATGGGAATTTCTTACAAATCCCTCCCTGCGGGGATTCACATTGTCAATAGTCTCCCACATGTAATACACCATAATTGAAAGTCAGGTCCTTTCCTTGTAATTACACAACAGTACTGTTATATATGTCCTGTAAAAGCCATGTGTTTTCATGTTTTGTATATATCTAGTTCAAGCAAATAAGGAAATGTCTTTTTTTTTTATTTATTTATTTTTTTCTGAGGCCAAGTATGTGTTGTTACTTCTTCATTAATCTGTTTCATAGCACTGGGTTGTTTCCAATACTTAAGTGGCATTTCAGCTCAGTCAGAGACAGGTATAGCATCAAACCCAAAAGCTGACTGAGATGGAAAAACTGGACTAACACATAGGTCATTTTTTTTAGTGAGCCATGAGTTAAGTTCTATTATCACACATTGATTTGTGTCAGAAATGGATATTTCAAAGCAACTGATCTAATATAATTGTATTTCTTCATTAACTTGGATTACATATATTCACAGATGATAAAGGTATCTAGCAAACTGAATAAACCAAAATGAGAATTAAACCTTTAAGAAATGACTGTGGAGATTGGAAAGTGACACATTGAAGCGGTCATCGAGATTGAAGTCTTGGGTTGGTCTGTCTAGGCAAAGTAATTTTGCAACTTTAATAACATGTACTGAAAATCAAATCCTGATAGGCCAGGTGGCCCTTGTGATCTGTCATGAGTATTTTCTGTAACAAGTTTTTTCTGCTGCTTGAAGCGCAGGATAATGTGCAAATTGGTCAGCTTCCACAGAGGAAGCAAATCAGAGCAATCTCTATACACATCTCTGAGGACAAAAACAGAGACCCAAGCACTGGGAAGCCACAACTAACAAGTTGTAGTGGTCTGCAAGTGCAGATGTTTGAGGGATGTGCACTATAACTGTCCTGCAGGAATATGAGCTCAGCACATGCTCTACAGCTCTGGGCAAACCCTCAGGTGCCATATGTGGCTTTGCAATTTGCTTTCCCAACAGCCGAGTTGAGAGGTGATGCTGATAACATGTGCTGTTTTAGTGTGAGCCTAATCTAGGGCAACTGAAAGAAATGGGATTAGGAGAAAAGAGACACAGAAGACCTGAGCAGAGATGCAAAGCTGTGATCTTGGCATTTTAATGTAACAATTACTAAGAATGAGAGGCCAGATCTTGCATTTTCCTGGGTGTGGGTGATTAAAGGTGATGATGGTAAAGGACAAAACCTCAGTTTTCTGAGTAGTTTACCACTTCCTTTCTGGGCTACTCATCACCTTAGTGTCCCATCAAGAATCTCATCTGATGAGGCAGATTGTTAGCTTTCTGCTGGATAATCTCATGTGAACCCTTGACAGCTCTAATTACATGAGGTCCCAGCTGAAGGATGGTAGATGGAAATTAGGAGGGTAATAGTTATCTTGCAGATAACTGCTAAAACAGTCACTGTCATAATATACCTCATTTTGGTTTGATTACAGTTTGGCTATTTAAGAAATCAATAAAAGAAATAAAAATCAATTAAAAAACCCAAACAAACACCATGAAATGTAAAAGAGTAATAAGGAACAGAAAGAAGTTAAAATGTCCAGAATGATAATTCCAGGAGAAATTGCAGGCTTAACAAAGGGCTGGAGACTGAAAGTTTTGCTCTGTCATTCCTCCTCTGCTTGGCTTGTCTTCTGTAGAACTGTGCTGTTTACCCTTAATAGTGATTCTTTTTGGGTTTTTTTCTCCACACAAATTGTCATATTTTCTTCAGCAGTATATAGGTTGGTATTTTATTCATTTTTAATCTTTGGATATAATATTCATTTTAATGCAACACTCAAGACAAAGAATATACAAGTGAGTTTTTTTTAAAGTCTAAGAGTTCAGTTTTATTGTATTTTTAGAGGACTCATGTTTGCCGTTCTGGAAAAGAAGACCTTTTAAAAGGCCTTGGATCAAAATCAGTATTGCATATGATTTAATACTCTATAATACTTCACAACAGGGGGTTAACAAGTCTTTAGATTGCGTTAGTCTACTTTAAAAATATGCAATTACAGGACCATAGAATCATTTGGGGTGAAAAAGACCCTTAAGATCGAGTTCAACCATTAACCCAGCATTCCCAAGTGCACCATTAAACCATATCTGTAAGAGCCATATCTACAGCTCTTTTAAATATATCTGGGGATGGTAACTCAACCAGTTCTGTGGATAGCCTCTTCCAATTTCCTCACAATCCTTTTGGTGAGGAAATTTTTCCTAATGCCTGATCTAAGTCTCCTCTGACACAACTTAAGGCCATTTAGTCTTGTTGCTTACCAAAGCACCATCCCATGATGAAAATACAAGTGTTGAGCAGTGAAGCAGGCTGTACATTAATTTCATACTGGGGGCAAAGTGTACATTTGAACTCAGCTGTGTAGTACTTACAAAAGCAATATATGTGTTCTCAAATGTGTTCTAAGAATAATTGGGTTTCTAGGCATTAGTTAGACAAAATTGACCTTAAAACCCCCCGAAATTTATAGCACAGATAGAGACTTGTAAGATTTAAAATGTGAGTTGGCATATCCTATGTATTTATCTCAAGATTTGTATTCCAATGAGAGAAACACAATTTTTCCACAAAGCAAAAACAAAACAGTAGTTGTGGCAAGTTTTTAACAGTATTTTATAAGGAGAAATAAGAGGATTGTGATACATTTTCTGCAAAATCTGTCTTTTCTCAGAGGTCTGCAGCTGCAGCATAAGTTTTAATTCATCACAGCATATTTTATATACATTCATTTCTCGTAGGGATTACTTTAAGCGCAACATGTAATGAAAATGTAATTCATAGTTTTCAAACATTTGAGTATTACACATTTTCTTTTTCAGATGGTACACATGCTACAGGCAGAAAAAAACTTTTAAAATGCTGAAATGTGCAATGAAGGATTTAAAAAAAAACAACTTTTTTTTTTTTTTTTAAATTGTCCAAATCCTTATTTCTTAATGGCAAGATCAGCCAAATTACATGTGTTGGAGACCTTTCCATATTTTTCCCCTCACAATTTGCTGTTTCAGGGCCAGACTGTGGTGGCATGCCAAGCAGTCAGCAAGAAAACAGTGGATAATGGAAAAAAAAAAAAAAAAACAAACCTTGAAAATACCCATACTGTTGGGATGTGCTGCACAGCCCAGCATGAAAGCTGTCATATGGGCCCAGCTTATTACTGCTGGCTCCCTTCCATGCCAACAGGACCCAGACTGGCTCCTGCTGGCTCAGCCCCCTGTTCCTCGGTATTTTGGATCCAGAAGGAGCTTATTAGCTCAGGTGCATTGCCTTGCAGGGCCAGGTTTTGTCGGGGATTAAGTGGAGGCTAATAGGAACCCGGAGCTCCCTGGGTCAGCTGAAGCATTGCCATAAGCAGCTGCACTGCTGCCCTGGCTCAGACATCTGTACATGGCTCTGCTAAAGCATCCTTGTGGACCAAGGATGCCTCTGCGCGCTGCCAGCTCTAATATCTGGGCATCTGTGGTGTGCTTAGTCTACAACCCAGATAAAGTGCACGCGGATATTTCCGAGCTGAACCTGGTTTTAAAGAATGACCCTGCAACTAAACCATCCCCGACTCCTTGGTGCCTTCCCCTTTCCCCCTGTTTGCTGCTGGCAGGTTGACTGAGAGGGCAGTGAGGGTTGAGCTGGGAGTAATCGTGCTGTGGTCAGCAGCTAGTTAACCAGTTAGTTCATAATTTCTCCATGCCTGTCTCTGTCTGTGTGCACTACATGTTGCTTAGTCACGTTTGAGGCGTTTTGGAGGCTAAAATTCCTGTCGTGAGCTGTGGGCTGAGCTGTCTGCTATGAACCATTTGAAACTAAATAAAGGTGTATTTATGTGAAACTCGGTAAATCTGTACTGCGTATGAATTCATGCATCCACATAGCTTTCTGATATTCTTCAGTAATTTAATTATTTCATTAAATTTATTATTTAAAAATTTAGTTTAATTAAATTAATAATCCAGCTTGTAACTTTGGTCAATTGTCAACTTTAAAGGCTAATAGAAGAACAAATAGTAATGTTACTGTAACGAAAATGTGAGAAAACTGGATGTCTTCTGTTCCTTCAAGGATAGAAGGAATATTATGACTCTTCCTGTCATAATATTATATATTATTATGGGCATATAATGGTAATTATATATTATTATTGGATACAATGATTACTAAGACCAAGTTATGCTGGAGAAAAATAAACAAAAAATAGAATTATTTTTAGAGTGGTTTCCTTTTTAAAGCACAATGAATATCAGCTGCAACTTACTAGTTAATAAGTACAAATAACTGTTTTTCCTCTCTCTCCAGCTTCTCTGCCAGATACTGTTCTGATCTTGCCTTCAGAGAACATTAGTTTTAAGAGTGATTTGCTCATTTTTCTCAGCTTTCTGCACCTTTGAGGGTACCTTGAGAGATTAAAAGTGGAATTGATTACAGCAGTTAACATTTATG
>VWZD01000344.1:149569-164357 GCA_013396695.1 Sakesphorus luctuosus
TGATTTCTGTTGTCCTGCCAAGTCTTGCCAAATCCACAGGTGTTCTGCAAGTTTGGATAATTTTTAATTTTTTTGTAAAACTTAATATACTAAAGAATGTTAAAGGAAATGTTATTAGGTTTACTTTTTAAATTAATATCGGCTTTCTCCTAGCAGTACCGTATTTCTTTTATCTCAAAAGTGTGCCTAAAAGTAGTGCTAAAAAGTATGTTGAGGGAGACCAAGTAATTATTTTACTTTGATATGCAGATTTGCTCCCTGCAAACTATTTTCTGTTTCTGGATGTAGCCATGGGATTCTTACTAGAAAAATAATTTATTTCAGAGAAGATGGTATTAAAAGTTGTCTGTTTTGTTTTTTGGGAGTTTTTTGGTTTTTTTTTAAATTAAATTTGAGTATCATAGACTACAGTACAATTCTCATTAGCAGATTTTCAGGCCAATTTTCCTGTCTTTTTCTTGTGGATCCTGCAACTTCTAGTCGTCCTCCATGTTTTTGAAAAGAGCCCTTTGAGAAGGAGGAAGGAAAAAGGAGTTTTAATTTAAAATATGTCTTCTATCTAAGTAATATTTTTGGTCTTTTGTGTTTTTTGGGGGTTTTTTTTAGTGTCTTCTGATGTTATACATTTACTATAAAGTGTGAGTGCCCATTGCTGCTTCATTCTCTTCTTTCTACCGTTCATGATCTAGTCTACTTTTGTGAACATAAATTTCCCTTTCCTTGAAACCAGTCATGTCAAAACACTTTCTACCAGTCGCTGATCTATAGTGGGATTCTATTACAATCCAAGGGATTGCTCTTTTAAGAATCTCATTAAAGTCTGAACAAACAATATGAAATGAAAAATCCTTCCCCAAGGCACAAAGACTGTAGACTACACAGCATTGCAAAGCTAGATAGGTGGGATAATGTTAGACAAGCGATAATGAAAATATCAGAAAGATTTCATAGCTAAAAATGTGTAACAATTAAGGTCAAGAAAGATGCCCATTTTCCAATTTTAAACATTAAATGTAAATCACAGATGAGAGAGCATAAACACATGAAATCTTTCATGATAAGGCATTGGTCAGAGGGGGGTTTTCATGGGCTATTCATAGATCTGCTGAAAATTCTACAGTGAAGACAGTACTTTAAAGATGCCCACCAAAAATATACCAAAAGTTAGGATTTAATTTATTTAATTTTTAAGATAAATGCTGGTCAAACAATCAAACAAAAATTAGGTACATTAACATGCTGTAAAGCTCACATTCTATAAGTATTTTCCATGAATTTACTGGTACTAATTTTACTGAGACATGGGCATAAACTCTAAGATGATCTTGCCACTCATTGATCTGTGGGTGACTTCTGGTAGTTTCTGTAATACTTGTATTTAAGCACATAGAGTTTGGTCTATAATTGAGTATTTTATAAAATTTATCTACAGATAGGGCTTAACTGTTTTTTTTTTTTTACTAAGTGTGTCTTTCTGAACAGCGTTTCTTTTAATGGCTCAGCAGTTTGTTACTGTAGTTGTCTGTTGTGAAGGAAAGAAGTGCTTGAAAACTCTTATTTCTGAAAGGGTGATGGGGATTAGATAGATGTTCCAGAGGCAGTAAAATAAAACTAAAACAAACAAAAAAAACCCCACAAACAAACAAAAACTGAAACAAACAAAAAACCCACAATACCTTTTTTAAAATTAGACTTTACGAAACTTGTTGTATTCTCTTGGTACTGAAACTTTTAGCTCTGATGTTCTTGGCAATTCCTATGCTCTCCTGGGTGGCCAAAGGCTGATACTGTTCAGAGCAGACTTGGGAGTTACGCATTTTTTTTTCCTATTTGTATATTTGGATGGAAAACTGGGTGGGTTTCTTTTTGACAGAAGTCTCATTAAAAACATTTATTGCCTCCATCATCTCCTTGTAGAATCTACTCATTTGTGGCTGCATTTTTGTCATGAGGACCCCCAAAGGAAGGTAATCTAATGTAACTCTGTAAATTAAAGCTTGAAGAAAATGCTAATTAATGTGAAAATCTGTAAGTTCTAAATAAAGATACACCTAAATTTTGTATGCTTTGGACAGTTAGGACTTTTATTTTGGGGGGAGGGTGCTGTTTGTCTTCATATCCCACTAATGTGTAATTTCTGTGTGTACTCTAAAAACATTAACAAAGAGGTTATCAACAGAATTCATTCATCGAAAAAGGAAGTTTTAGGTGTTTGAGGATTACACACTGTCAATTGAGACAAATAGTTATTGGCTGGTGGGAAGCTCATGAACAAGTAATTACAAAAGATGTTCCCTATTGAACTACCACATCCAATTCATTGGATTTCAAGCGATGTGGATTAGGCTGATAAATTGAGTTACTTCATTTGTACCTTTCTTTATTAAGGACTCTTCCACTTTTTAATGTTGTTTGCTTTTGCATTGGCGAGTTGGGGGGCAGAGAGGGAGGAAGAAAAACTTTTTTTTTGGCTGTTTTAATAGTTCATTTAAGTAACTGAGCTGAGAAAATGATATGGAGTCAAAGTTTTTACTGAACACTGGTAAGACGTGATCCTCTTGGCAGGGAGAATTTGTCCCAGTTGCTCTGGGAGAAGTAAACAATCTTCCATTTTCCTTTCCCTCTCTCTCAAATGAAATCCAGTGTTGCTGAAGTTGTCACAACTGACCAGTAAAAAATATGAGATCTGTTGAGAAAAGTCATTGAAAGTGCAGAATTCTATCCTCTGGCACAATTTTTTCTATTTAGATAAAATTTTCTGGCTCTGTAGGGTTTGGACACAATTACGTCAATAATCATTATCAATCCTTTAGAAAAGAGATGTGATGCCATTACGTGCTTTAGCTCGGAAGATGATGTTTATGTATTTTTAGTTTTCATTGTTGTAGCTATAAGTGAAAGTAAATTAACATTTGTGCATTCATGTTTTGGAATAAATAGAGTAAATATTAAAAATTAGAGTTTTATAAAAAAATCAAGTGCAAGTAAGTAGATACACTTGGGCCCTTATGGGTTAAAAGTATTTTTTTTGCAATGGCTTTTGTGTTCCTTAATTAAAAAAAGAAAAAAAAAAGACACCATCAGACACTCTTCTGTGTGACTGTACCTGCATGATATCTCATCCCATGCCTGAAAACAGCATACAGGAAAAGGAAGTTATATGGTCAGGACACAGAGAACTCTTAGGCCAAACTGGGCCTTTTTTTTTTTTCTTTTTTTTTTTTTAAATCAGTACTTTGAGGTTTGGGGAGAGTGTGATGAGGAGAACACAGGCAAAGATTTCTAGCACATCTTTTAGCTTTGAAGGGCTCTATTCTACACATATGCTGGATTTTGTTTCGGTGAAGACATAGTCATCTGTGTGATGTGTACCATGAAGCTGAGCTGAGATTTCCCTGTCCTCCATTCTCTGCTTCAACTGGCAGGAATGGTGTGAAGAGGGAATATGGGTATAATGCAGAGGGTACTCACCCGAATTATTGGGACTGTTAATATTTGATAGCCAACAATGATGTTTGAATTGGTTCTGATGACTAACTAATTCTTCAATATATGTTTGGGATTTTTTAATGGGTAAGTTTGTTCGTACCTGAGCTTTTACTATGCCAGATCAAGCTGTAGTGTCTTGTTCGATGTAGTTTTTGCTGCAAATGCCCGATTAGAAACACGTGAATAGGAACAAATACAAAATTCCACTTGTAAGAAGATGGGTTTTGTCATAAATGTGTTTCAGGAACATCACTCTGAACTCTATGGACCATGTAATACTGGATTATTTGCATGGTATAAAAAATATCTGGATTTTTCTCAACAAGACAGAAATCCTATAGGCTGGATCAACATGTCACCTTTGATTTAAATGGGTGATTTTCTAAAAAGAAAACCTGTAGACTGATCTATCCCTGTAGGCATACTTTTGTGTCTAATAATGCACTACAGTGTCAATATATCTGATTTTTAGTGAGGCTGAGTAACACTTTGTGCTTTGACCGCTCTATAAACATACATATCTTTTCTGTCTAAGCTGTGTGTTTAATATGGGAAGTTGAGAAGCATAAATTAAATATTCAATGGATCCAACAGCAAGGCATACTGAAGCAGTTTGTGGAATCTGGTTGGTTTTGTTTGTTTGGGGTTTTTGTTGTTTGTGGGGGTTTTTGTGACTTTTTTATTTCTGTTTTTAATGCATAGATGAACTGATGCAATTTGGTTATAGAAACACCTGAAATGAAAAGGTATCACACATCGGATAGCTGGGAAATTAACTTGTGCATACCTGTGAGTCAGATTGGTGAAGCTACTATTTTAGTTTTCATTACAATTTTTCAAGGGCATGCCCTGTGATTTTGGGCGCCTGGACTGATCTTAGTTATGGAGAAGCCGAATCTGGAGCCTTGTTACAGGGTCATCTTTCACACTGATCATCAAGTGTAAGGCACTCTGACATTACTCTACTCTGCTGAACCACCACCTTTTTCCTCACTATGTTTTGTTGAATGTTTTAAAAGATAATCAAAGAGGCTTCTCAAGGTTTCATAGCACTGGTCTGCACTTGCTGTAAGTATTTACATCCTTTGAATGTTTTTATGTATCTGGCTGCTTATTTTTTCCCCCTGAGTTTTATCATATTGTATGAATTTGGGTATAACATGAGTATATCATCAGTATGTTGTTTGTTGTAGTGTGTGGGTTTTTTTGTTTGTTTGTTTTTTTATTAAAACCTTAGTCAAATCTCATTAGGCATCTTACATATCATTAGGTTATGAAGAAAATACTGTGTGTCTTAAAATGTAACTTTAGTTAATGCATAACTACTAAAATTACTAATGGCTTTTCTGATTGTCATTACTCTTCAAACCTCTTTCTCCTTGGAAATCTACGGCAGCTGAAATAGCAGAACACTGTGTGAAATATGATGGCTATCAGAAATTACTGATGGTGCACCATAACAATGACAAAAGTTTATGATAAAAACTCCCCATCTCTGTTTCTGCTTCAGCAAAGCAGGCAAATATCTGTACGCTGCTTTCTGTGTACTTATTTAGACATGTATGAGAGCAGAGTGCTTTGTACATGGCTAAGTAGGAATACACTTAGGAAAAAAAACATATGAAACTTGGACTGCAATTTGGTAGAAAATAGATTGATGGAGAAGTATGCAGATGAGAAGGAAAATGATCCTATTCTATGATGTTACCTAATAATTCACTCTACAAAACATAAATTCAGCTCCGACTGAAGCTAAGAGGTACATAGTAAACTCAGTTTCTTACAGGCTGCAGTTTATTAGTAACAAATAAGATTTTTAATATCCTGTCCCTTTCGTGTTACCCCTTGGATTGTTCTAAAGTTTTTGACTGTTCTGTAAATCTTGGTCAACATGTTCTTAACATGGACACTGACTCCAGCAGTCCAAGTGATGTCTTCTGTATCCCATTGGGAGATAAAACATAGTTCCAGCCACTCACTTCGAACTAGGAGATTGCCTGCTGCAAAACCAGGCAAGCAGCATTTATTAGTATGACGATCTTCTCAGGTTTAAGACAAATGAAACATTTAAAAGGAGTGAAGCTGGTTGGGTTGTTCTTGTTTCTCCTGAGATGGGGGAATGCTTTTCTCTTTGGCTCATATATATATCGTGTACACTTCTTTATATACGCACAGAGACCTTGTAAGACTTAATGTTTACAAATGGAGTTCTGTCTTCATGTTTTGCTCTTCGTGGTTTGACTAACTCAGAAATGTTAGGCACATTACTTTGAAGTTGACCGTGGTTTTTGAAATTAACAGTGCATAATTTTTGGAAAGGAAATGAAGAGAGTTTATTGCTTTAATTACAGTGTAATGTTCATATTAAATATATTTATATTTTTAAATTCTAATTTTAAGGAGATTTTAATAGAAACTGGAGCTGATGAGGCAAATCAATGCAGAAAGGCTGTTCCAGATGGCATATATCCAGAGGGAAACATTTGTGTATTGACAACGGTGGAAATATATGAAAAGAGAAATAAGTAACAAGTATGAGACTAGTGAAGAGAATCCGAGTGAAAATAGTTCAGGACACAATCTGTTGTTGTAGGAAAGGAGTTAGCAGTATTCTCTACATGCCGTAATCCGATCCCACGGAAAGCTACTGAAAATGGTGTGTGTTTCAGTCAAGCAATGGGGGAATGCAGGAATGAGTCAGCAGGGCAGTTGTGCCTGGAATTGCAGAGTTGGGAATAAAAAGTTTTGCGAAAAATGGAGGAAAGAAGGAAGATGAATTTATAGGCAAGGTCAATTTTGAGGCGATGATAGAGATATAGAGGTAATTTTTATATATTAGAAACAAAAAAGACTACATAGTGTGAGGCTTTACTTACTGTCATGGGTAATTTGCGGAACCAGTGATCTAATCGGGTGTAATGGTGATCCTTCTGTGTGTTGGAGGATAATTTTCTTCAAGGACAGCACTCTGTGAAGCAAAATGTTTACATTTGACTAGCTGCATTTAAAAGTAATTGAAAGTAATATGAAAAATACTATTTAATGTTTAAAATCTGTCCCATTCCCTTTTTGATGTTGTTTAAAATGACACCAATTCTAGGAATACTTTATAACTAGCTCAGGCAAAGGTTAGAACTAAGTATTGTGTCAAGGAAAGCAGGCTCTTTAGTTAAAAGCAAACACCAGCTGCTGCCTTTGAGTGTAGAAGAGAAGTCTTCTTGCTAAATGCCTAATTATAGTGTGGTGTATCTGCTCCCTTTTCATGCAATGTTTGCTGAAACTCCTTATTCTGACATGGCTTTACAATTTATTACTTAGTTTTTTATCTCAGTCCTGTTTGGATATTTTGCTTTAAGTATTATTTTTCTTTTTCCTCTGTGCTATAGAGAGTCTTCAGTGTTGAGCCATAGGCACAGAGCACTGTAGGAGGTATTTCTTTACCTCTCCAGATACCAACCAGCAAAGGCTCCCTGGGAGGACTCCTGGGAGCATGGGGAGCTGCATAAATTGCAGATTAATTAAGAATTGCCCTGCTTGGTAATATAGATGTGCTGCCTTGTGCTTCGTGACTTCCATCTGCTGACTCCTATCCAAAGTGGTCTCATCCTCACTTTAACCTTGCTGCCTGGAATATTGGCCACTGTTTGGCTGACCAGTTCTTTCCAATTCAGAATAAAGGAGAACGTGGAGTTTCTTGTAGCCACCTTTTGAAGCAACAGATTGTTGATCTGCAGCAGAAAGCAGGTTGAATTTGTGACACTGCATATTTTAAAGGAGTAAATACAGTGAATTAAAGTATGGTGTTTATAACTTTAAAAATAAAGTTTAAAAAAAGTTGGTTTACTCTGCTAGAAAAAGTTATGTCCCTTAAAAAGTTGTAACAAGTCTCCTTTTCTAAAGAAAATTATTATGAGATGGTAGAGACATGGTTCAGCGGCTGTATCATTACCATCTTATCAACTTTCTGAAAGCAGTATCCATCCATCAACTACTGATTCATTTTCTCTTATTACAATCATACAGGATGCAAAAAAGAAACTGATACATTAAAAAAAAAAAAGTATTTTGAAATATTTTTACTATGACTGTGCTCTCTTTGCAATCAAAACATGCTGGCTTTGTGTTATCCTAAATGATTGTGTAGTATGTATTATATAGTATATCTCATTTTTAGCATGTTTTCTCAGTATAGTTAATATCAAATGAAGCAAAATTTACTTGCTATTGTTTTTTTGTGGAGAGTGGACCATTTGAAAATCCTTCTGAGCCATAAGACAACTTAATACATTGAAATTTTGAAAGGGAAAATGGACATTTTTCAAGGGCAGAAAGGGCAGGAATGTGCCACTGCCATCGAGGGGCTGTGGTTACACTGGAGTGGGTGATTGTGGGGAATGTACTTCCCACCTGCCCCTCTGGCTGAGCTGCCCAAGTCCCACATGGGGAGGGAAGTTGTCTCAGCTCTGCTTGGGAACTCCAGGGCTGCTGCTGGAACAGACAATAAGGAAGGAAAAAGTAGGGTAGGAAGCAACAAGTATTAAAAGTCTTAGGGCAGAAAAAAACCAAAGGAAAACGTATGTTTTGTTGACATTTGCTTAGATAGAGCTGTTGCCTAAAGGATGTCTTCAGTGTCAGGGCATGTTGGATATGGCCTTCAGTTTATGCTAATGGAGGCTGCAGGGTGCAAATTATTACACTTCATTGTACAACAAAGATGGAGTTGCCCTCTGAAAAGAACCTGCTAATATAGGCTTGTAATTTCAATTTTTCACAGATTTTCCATTCTGTGTTTCAGTAAAAATCTAATCTATCCAATCATTGCTTTAGGCTAATAACCAGTAATAGAGTAGAGTGTCAAAAATGTCAAACATAATGGAGGGAAAAAAAAGGGAGGAATCATAAGTGTTCACTGAAACCACTTCTTTAAATACTTTTTTCCATGAGATCTGTTCATTCTTGTTGCTGAATTTTGTGGAATACATATTAATCAAATCAAATGAAGACAAAAATCTGTACTGCCATGAAACTTTTCCATGTCTAAGGTACATATTACAGCTATAAATCTATTCTACGTATTTTTAAGAAATCATTGACATAGAACTTAATAGCAGGTTTTGTGCTGTGCATGTCAAATGTATTTGACTGTAGTTCAGTTGAGACTTGTGGTTGACCTTTTTAAAATGAAAACCTGGAAAATTTTGCCGCCTTTGGGCAAGGTGGTCAAATTCTTTGCTTTAAAACAGTTAAAAATTCTGTTGGGAAGTTAAAAGGAGAGAAGGAATAGATTCTACAGTATTCATGCTGTTTAATTGCAACAAATAGTTTAATTACCTGACTCACCCATGTATGACAAACCCCTGAAATCTCGTAGGTAATATGATTGTACATGTGAGATGAAACACCTGCATGTCAATACTTGGGTCGATTTGCATAACTCCCTTAAACAGGAAGGCAGTGGAAAATCAACAGCAGGTCTTTGTGTTCACTGCTGTCCTTCCATCTCTTCCATTAATATTTGTTTTGTTTTTCTCCTTCATGCTACAGCAGTAATGCTGATGATGCAACCCCAGACAGTCGTTTCTGTATAAT
Source organism: Sakesphorus luctuosus (assembly GCA_013396695.1). Taxonomy (NCBI): domain Eukaryota; kingdom Metazoa; phylum Chordata; class Aves; order Passeriformes; family Thamnophilidae; genus Sakesphorus; species Sakesphorus luctuosus. The sequence goes on from VWZD01000344.1 coordinate 158,648, forward strand.
AGCTTTGGGCATGAAATGCTTGATTTGCACTCCTGAGCAGCTATCATGGGCTTTGCTCCCCAGGTTCTGATGTGTGAGGGATCAAGAAAATGAGGAGTTTTCTTCAACCTAATGGATAAGAGTAATTCACAGAGTAAAAAGAGAAGAGAGTGACTAAGTAATGCAGCCACAGTGCAACTAAAAGCAGGAGTAAGAAACCTTTTGCTCAAAATAACAGATTTATTTGATTCAACTCTTAGAGAAAAATGAGCAAAAGTGTAATGCAAGAAAAGAAATATTTTAATCTTAGTCTATCCTACCATAAATAAAACTGCAACAAAAACTATGCATAAATTTTGAATAGCTTCTTTTCTTCTAGACAAAGATTGTCTGGACTCATGGCAGCTTTTTCCTGGGTGATTTAGATAGTAAATGCAGTAGCAAAGACTACACTAATATATTAAATATTAAGACTTACTAAGACTCTCAGGTCAAGAATTATAGCACTGACAGTTCTGGGTTTCATTCTATTTAGAATTTCACAGCTTTCTCCCCCTCAACCCCCTGCAGATGTGTTAGAGATTTAAAAATTTTCCTTTAAATCCATTGTAATGGTTTTAACTAATATAAGTGTCAAATATCTTCAAAACATTTGTAAAAACCAAATAACAAAATTAATTTGAGGCTGAGCAATTTGAATCCTTCTTGTCTGTGTAATCAAAACTTCTGTGGGGGAAAAAAAATCCAGAAATAAAAATATAATTTACTGTTGCAACATGTAAAATTGTTTGACTCCAGTGAAAATTAATTCATCTGCAGAGAAAAGAGCACACATAAATCTAATAATTTTGCATTGGGATCAGAAATAAGACTAGATAACAAAGTGGGTACTAGTAAAACATGCTACATGCTTTTATCTTACTGTATTTTTATATACTAATATATTTTAAAAAATATATGCTATATGTCCCATATGCCCAAAACAGTATTCAACAAAAATATTAATTGATTTGATGTGTTCTTTTAAAATTAGTTTCCCAAAATGTTAAGGACGTTATTCTGAAAGTAGAAATAACTCAACCTATGTGAGTAACATAGTATGCTAATAGCAGGAATGCCTGATGGCATTTCCAAATAGGTGTTGTTTTTGTTTAACAGGGCCTGAAAATTAGTCTATTTTTACTTTACTTAGAAGCAATATTCAGATTTTGGTCTTGCGCTTTGGTTGCTGAGCTTATCTCCACGCCCCCATCCCCATCATGAGTTCATCCCTAATTGGGAGAGTTGTGAAAAAGTCAGTGATGAGGTTAGTCTTAACCATCTGCCCAAAAAGTCTCTTTTCTGGAAGTTCACATGTTCATGCACCAAGACACACCACAGGGTCTCTGTCCTTTCTTAATAAGCTACTTAGGCAAACTGAATGAAAAGGATTAACTGTATTTTTCTACAGAGGTCTACTCATGCTTAAAGTGAGATGCAAACTCAATTCATATCTTATATTAAATTCACTAGTACTGGATTTCCACAGTGAAAAGTTTGTTTTCTTTAAAATAGAGCTGGCTGCATTTTCCATAATGCTAAAAGTGTTTTTATTCAGTGAAAGGGCATGCATTTGGGTAGGAGTTATTTGGGGGAGAATATCATTCCAACAATGTTGCTTCATCATGTGGAGGTATCCCGTGATCTTACTTACTTCTTAAATAAGTTTATGATCAATGACTTACCAAATAAATTGCCTGGTTTTCTGTTTTAGTGGCGGATTTCCCTTTAGCTCTGGCTAAAAAGGGAAGGTGTTGTTAAATTTATTTCTAAATCTTTCAGTGTAGTGAATTGTTTGTGCTATTACTCAGTTTTACATAATGTTACTTAGGGTTGTATCAAAATGTTGCATTCCTTAGGAGTACTTGATGAATCCTTAGGCTTTCCATTGCCTTCAGGGAAAGTCAGAATGACTCAGCATCTATGGAAGCCTGGCTTTAACCCATGCCTATGTCTCTGTACATACACATGTGAAGTCAGAGGCATAATCTGTGCAAATCTATGAATAAATTGATGACATTATTTTATTTTTGATTATTATTTTAAAGTTAGGCTGGCTGAGATGTGTTATATGGAATTGCAAGTAATTTTGCCACTAATTAAATCAATAGTCAAATCCAGTGGTTCTGAAGTTTGTGTTTTGTTTTGTTTTGTTTTTTTTCCCTTGTATTGATTTCAGGTACTTAGGTTAGATAGTATGTTCAAAAAACAAACAAAAGAAACCCCAACAAAACCAAAACCCCAACATATTCAGGTGCTTTTCATGTTTAAGGACAAAATATTTTATAACTGGAAGGAGTAAGGCAAAAAATCCTTCATTTCTCTCAGGTCTTTGTTTTTATCTTCTGAAAGAGAAAACATTGTAGTTTTATTATAACTGTGAAGTTGCATATATTAATAAGTGATCTCTCTTCTATTACAGTCAATTTATTGATTTCCTTCAACTTTGTTTAAATCTGAAATTTAATTTTGAGTATGTAAATAAACCTAGTTTGGTGTTTGCTTTTTTTTTTAATTTGTATGTTTTTAGGTGCTTTTGGGTTTTGTACAATATATTTCAAGCTATTTTGGAAGAAGTTTTTTTATTCTTATTTTTTAGAGAGTGCATTCAAAAATATATGTCCCATGTCCAAATGCATATGAAAAATGAATGAGAAATATTTTTACTTTTTAATGAGAATGGGCTGTGAAATATTTATAGTCAAAGTTTTTATACCAAACATGCACAGTGCTTTTTTTCACTCTTATCAAATATGTAATGCAGTATATTTTGGTGTCAGGAATTATAAAAGACCATACATCATTAGATTGGCAAAAATGGCTAACTACAAGCTTGAGGAAACCTTCAGTTCTGGGGAGAATTATTTTCTTTAGAAAGAACTGGAACTTGTTCTGGGAAGAACTATTCCATTGTTTCTTCTCGGAGCAATCACTCTCTTGGACTTTCACTGTATGTTATGTTGAGAGAGCTTAAGCAATTAGAGTTTTTATGTACAACAATAACTTTGTTTCTGTGTTTCTGTAACTCATGTATGAACATGAATAGTCAGAATCCTTCAGAGGCTGATTTTTTTTTTCTTTGTAACAGCACCCCATTTTGCATGAATTCTCATTCTCACTGGTGACCACTGCATATACTGATCATTTTTTTGAGATTTTGGTGAGATAGAAAGGATATTTCTGAGGTGGAAAAATCGAAGGTGTTAAAGATATGTGGAAGTTAAGGGTTATAGAGCAGCCTTTCTAAACTCTAGGAAGATTAAGGTTGAAGAAGAAATATAAATCCTAACCAGGTCCCATCCCAAAATTTCCTGTTTGTGGTAGAAATACAGAGAAGAATTTCAAAATATTGTTTTAAACTTATGGCTGACCTCTAATCTCCAAAAGATGAATCAAGAATGTTTGTGGCTCTCGCTAATATTAAAGTATTGGTGCTGTTTGTTCAACAAAGAAATAATTTGGGCATTGTTTTCTTCTTGTTTTAGATAATTTAGAAATACTATGTTCAAGCTCCATTCTTTCTGTCTCTGAAGTTTGCTTATCAAAAAGAACACAAAACAATTTTAAATTCCAAACTCTTAGAATCTGATGGATGTTTTTTTCACTCTTTCTTCTCTACTGCCTATTTTCTGGCATTTTTTTTTTTTGTTGTTGTTTGTGTTTATTCTTTTCTTCCTCCGTACCCTATAGGTCAAGCTACATTAGTGTGTCTGCTAAGAAACATCACAGCAGAATCCCGAGTGCTTGTTGAGTCAGATTAAGGATTGTTTCGGTGGGGCTGTAGTAGCCTCAGGTCAGCTCCTCCTGGTGAGATTTATAGGATAGTTCTTCGGAGTTCGCCGCATCCTCTCATTAAACCTGCTGTGCTGACACGGTGTCACGGGCAGATCTGAATGTGGGGGAGTGAGAGCAGCTACAGCTGCTTTCTGTCCGAACGTTCCCAATCCAGCTAACCCCTGGGTTTCCCTCCCACACTCGGGAGGTGTCTGGGCAGCGCTGGCAGAGCAGGGCACTGCCCTGGCAGTGGTGCCCATCGGGATCATTAGGGAAATAGTGGGTTGCTCCAGCTCCTGTGTGGAATAACTTAATATTGAACATTCTCTTGCTTTAGCTGACAGCTCCCTCCATCCCTGTGTTATCAGAGTAATTAACTGGGTACCTGCTTCAGAGTTTCAAGAATCTGTCTTTGAGTTTGGATGTGTTAAAAATTGAGAACTAGCAGAGGATCACAGTACTGACAAGCAGCATGGTTTCCAATGTGAGTGTCACATTAATAGTCATCATCATCCTCAGGCAGTGTATGGTTTCTGAGTTTTGTGAAGGCATTTTCATGTGGAGTACTAAAGTCAAAGCCATTTAAACTGCAGTAAGAGAGAAGTCTAACAGAAGAATATGTGATAATATATCAAACTATGTGAGCAGTGCTATCTGTAGGAAAACTTGTGGGAAATGTTTTCTATATACATTTTCTATGTAAAGGTTACTTCTAAAGTTATTTCTAAAGTTTTGGTCAGGAATAGTGATTTTGTAGAATTAGCAGGGAATACAGAGAGAATAGTTACTTTAAAGGGGAAAAAATAAAGTCCCTTTTTAATATCTATCTTCATAAAACCAAATGCAGTACTTGAGCAATTTTAATTTCAAGCTACACCCAACTGCTCTACACTCTGTACCCCAATTAATAATTTTCTGTGGGGGTTTGCTGAGTTTTCTTTTGATTGGGGTGGGTGTTTTCCTTTCTTTCATGGGGACTGGTTTTTTTAACTTATAAAAGATCTTAGAAGTCCTAAAGTTCTGCAGGAAACTGGGTTATTTGGTAACACCCAAGTGCAGATGTAGTTAAGCCAAGTGTGTGGTTGACATTCATAGTGGTGATTTGCTTCTCTATTTGCTGTGAAATAATTGTGTTACTTATCGAAAAGGAATTTTATTGCTTGCATCTCGAAATGAGGAACAATAGCTATCATAGTGCTAAGCTACATTTCTTTTGCACTCCCAAATTTAACCTGAAAAGTGTTTGTAATAGTTAAGCATCAAAATGATTGCTGAAGCTGCACATTCAGATCTTTTCTCAGTAGACTTGTATCAGTAGAAAATTGCATAGATATCTGTCAAAACAAAACTTTCAAGGACATGAGTCATAATCAGCTAAGAAGGTTTGTAGCCTCTGCAGTCATTTGGATCTTCAGTAATAATTGTACATTAGTCAACATCATACATATATTATTTAATATGTTGCAAAAAAATTGGCCAAGTGAATTCATTGCTCTTCCCACCTTCTCATTTTCTCTGAAAACAAAGCATTGCAGAGAAGGTCTTTGATATAAAATAGTTGAGAAAAGTGATGTCAGGTAAGGCCAAAAGAGTCTTCAAGCTAACAGTATTGATTAGCATTTTTTAAAGTTTGATAGCTAATAGTTTAATTTTTTTTATTTCTGCACAAATCCTTTGGTTTAACACAACAGCCACATTATTAATTAACAGAAATTGTAATGAGTGACTTTGGCTAACTGCTAGCTGTATAATTTATTAATTTATATACAGTATAAATATTTCTGTGTGTATGCCAAAAGAATTAATAATCATAGGAATAATATCACAGAACTTCCAAATCAAGGAGACACAGTAATACTTTATTACAACATTTGAATTAATGCGCAAAATTAACATCCTTATTCTATGCTCTGCTTAT
>VWZD01000344.1:164835-193885 GCA_013396695.1 Sakesphorus luctuosus
CTGGAAAAAAACACAAACAACCTGAAAAGTCTCCTTTTACCTGGCAATTGTGGAATAGGTGTAGTGGAAGGAAGCCTAACATTTTGTTCTTTGTTTTGATGACTGATGGTTGAAAAGGGGAAAAAACAACCAACCAACCAAACAAAAAAACCTCACAAGCCAACCCCTTTGTGACTGCCTTATATTTATACTTTGTTGAGTTCCTACATGTCTCATGTTTTTATGTGTAACAGAGAAGGAAGCAAATATTTTAACACACATGCATAGCTGATAATGATGGTAGCAATATATTTTTTGTTATTTAATGGCAAGGAAAGTAGCATATTTTTGTTATTTCTTGCATTCTCTTATATTTGAATCTGTGACACTTGAATATTTTACTAAGTTGTGGTTGTTCATTTCTGCTGTTCAGATTTGAGTATCTCACTTTTGGAGTACTTTGGCCATTTATTAATGCTCCAATTATATGTAATGTTGATACATGACATTCTGAAGGCAGACACCACCCAGGCTTCTCTTATGTATTTTGTTATGTTAAATCATTATTTCGCTCTTGGTGGTGGTGCACAGCAACTTCTGACATTCTGACTTTGTATGATGTGGCTCTAGGCTTTCAAACACATTTGCGGCTATATATTGCTTATTGAAATTGTGTTTCTTCAGCCTCAAAAATAATGGAGAATTATGACTACCAGGACATTTCTATGAGGGTTATGAATTACCTGTGATGAAAATGAAGTCAGCATAGTATGATATATTGAAAATGGACTTTTGAAAAGTTGTGTCTGTTACTTTTCCAGCTCTTATGTAATGAGCAGATGAAGTTTCCTTGCAAGAAAGGACTTTGAAGTTTCTATCTTGAGTTTCTTAAGAAACTCCCATTGTGAGGCTCCTGTGGAATCTTTTTCTGCTCAAAAGACTTGAGAAATGCTCCCTTCTGGGTGGATTTCCCTTATTAAGTGCCCTTTCTTCTGTAGAGTATGACTTTTACCTTTTTTCCTACTATGCCATGATTTTACTGTGCTTTTTATATATTGTAGTTTCTCTCTATAAATATAGTACTTCTACTTCAGCCATGTTTAGTACTGTATTTTAGCTACATTGTTTGCTTAGTATTAATTAAGTCCTTACAGGAAGCATAATTGCAACAGTTTTATGTGAAGTATGTGGGTTTCTAAAAGTAGCAAATACAATTGCTTTTGTTATTGGGCTATCTCTCAAATTCTCTCAGGCTGACAATAATCAGGCAGAGCACTAAAGTTCTAAAAATTTTAAAGAGAAAACAAAAATGTGGAATTGTTACTAAAGAGTAAGCATTGGCTTTTTATTTTATTTTCTTTTAAATTTATTTTTAATTAAGCTAAATTTCTTTTCTGACATAGAGTCAATGAGTCCACATTTAGTCCTGTCTTGTTGCTAAAAGATTCAAAACACTTTTATAATACTCAGACTGTTGTAGAATTATGTCATTATAAAGTACTAATAGGGAGGGAAAAGCTCACCATAGTCATAAAGATTTACTGACTACATTTTAACATTTTTCTCTTATTCTGTGGTTTTCACAAAGGAGCGAAAAAAAAACCCTCCCAATCAAAAGGGAAAAGCCCCAGCCATAACAACGGGCATGAATGATGCTGAAATAGGTATTTTATAGGACTCAAATTTTAAGAGCTCTGGCTTCCGCTCATGTCTGACAATCTACTTTTTGCACTGTCTCCTCTAGTTGAAAGGTCTGATACTAAAGCTGATAAAAAGTACAGAGAGAAGTAGGGGCTTTAGGATGGCAGCAATCCATTGCAGTCAGCCAAGTCAGGAGCCAGGACAGTGCACAAGATGATGCTTCTCTGCATGACTCAAACCTAACTTTTAAATCATGAACAGCTATGGAATTAAATAAGAGACCTTTTTCTGAGTTAACCTTCATCTTATAAAGACAATGCTAAAGATTGTATGGTACTTCTAACCTTCCTCTTACGGTAAATTTGTTTGGCTCATTCCTTCTACTAATCATAGAATAACAGTTTGGAAAAGAGAGTACTATCTGGTCCAATCTCTCTTGGCAAAAGCACAGTCTAGACAAGATGGCCCAACACCTTGTCCAGATGGAACTTGAGTGTCCAGCATTGGGGTATGAAGCACTTCCCTGGGGAGGTTATTGCAATGGCTGATTGATCTCATTGTGAATAATTGTCCTCTTGAGTTCAATTGGAATCTCCCCAGAAGTAACTTGTACTCATTACCCCTCATCTTCTCCATGGGACTCCATGTAAAAAGGGAGTCTCCATCTTCTTTTTGTAGCCACCCTTCAAATAGTGGGATATGGTGCCAAGGTCTCCTGTAAGCCTTTTTGTCTCAAGGCTGTGCAAACCCAATTCTCTTCCCAGACATTTGTTCACCGTTGTGATTATCTTCTTATCTTTGTGATACTGATTTTTTTTTTTATTATTATTAACAAGAGGAGGGGTTTTTTTTGGTGTCTGTTAGAACAGTGGTTTTGATTGAGTCTTCAGTGAAATATTATAAGCATTTTGCATTTGCTTTACGTTGTATTGATTTACTCCTTTTGTTCTGATGAGTATTTTGGAGCTATGAATATCAGATTTAGAAGGGAACATTGAAACAAGCTTTATAAATTCTAACATAAAAAAAGTGAAAATGTATACAGTACCATTTAGTCTTCCCTTAAAACCAAAATATTTAGTCTCATACTTAAGATTATACTTTTGAAGTTGGAATTTCAAGCTAAATGCCAAGGATCAAGACAAATACCACTTGGGTAGGGAGCAAGAAATTATTGAAGTGCTTGTAAAATCAAATCTATTGTATACAAGGAAGTAACGTTTGAAAGGAAAACAACCCACAAAGAAACATCTTCACGTAATGGAGATGTTTAATGATAAAATATGTTTTTGAAATTTCTGTAACACATGAGACAGTTTTTGTATTGTTTGTAGAAATAAGTATTATTTTGGGGTCTCTCTTTGGTACTTTTTTTCAGTTTTAACTTGAAATTGTGACCTTAAATTTAACTATTCTTCATTAAGTTCTGTGCTGCTTTTAGACATGTAATCACAGAAAAAAATAGGTTGTTGCCCTGAAGCTCCTTTACTGCAGGTGCAGCTGTCTGATTGCTGTTTTGTAATGAGTATATAATTCTAACCACCCATATGCATTGGATAACTTTAACAGTGTGCTTCAAATAAGTGAAAACTCCTTTCAAGTTCAGATAAGTACTTAATAATTTATGTTGCTCTGTTATTTAGTCTCAGGTCTATTTGTTTTATTTGGTTTGTGAAACTCAAAACTGATGGAGAATTTGTCATACAAGTGGTTAAATTATTGCAGAAAACTGTTGAATAACAGTGCTGATTAAAACATTGAAATTAGAATTCCTTGAAATATGCAAAAAGCTTTAAATGATTACAGAGGCAATGCCAACTTTAGGATTTTTGGTTTTGAAGTCTTTGAAGTCTGACTTTGCAGAACAGATTGTGAATCCCTGGCCCATTACACACCTGCAGAGATTTTGGTGTTTTATTTCTCTTGGGTGAAACAGCAGAAGCCCAAACCATGTTAATCACTGTCAGAACCAGTTGTATAAAATGCCAAAATGCAATGAACCGGGAACTTTATAATAAATATGACAATACAGTTAAAAGTGTTGTTTTGTTAGGCTTGCAATTTGTTGTAATTTATCACTTATGATAGTACTGGAGGGGAAAAGTATCTGGGACCTCCAAGTGATCCGTTCACTTGGAAGAAATGGTCCTGTATTTCTATGCTGTTTTAAAGATGGAGCAACTAAAAAATGAAGTATAGCTATGAGAAATGTAATGTGTGTATTTTAAATATAGCAAATTAGAATACATTTCAATTGCTTGTTAATATCTATTTAATACATGGATTCTACTTCAGATAGTATAGACTAGTCACATCTTTTTTTATAGCAAGGAGCCTACATTATATTACCCTTCTAAACAATCAGCCGTTTTACCACATGAGAATACTGGACTTTTGTATTTTAGAAATGACACTACTAGAAGAGATAGAGAGCTCTCAGCTACATGAACATAATCTGCTTTCTTTTGTTGATTCAATGTATGTACTGCTCTAAGTGAATTATTGTATCAGGAGTTACTTCTGATTGTATTTTTTGAGCAATTCTATAAAATAATTTTTGTTAGACTTCCTGGGGAAGAAATTACTCCATTTTGGACACCTTGAAAGGGAGTGACAGTGTTATTCTAGAACAGAAGGATGTTTTCTATTACATTATCATGTATGCAAGTACAATTCTTATCCTCTGGACTAATGAATTCCTAAGTTACTTATCGGGAAGTGGTGGATTCCTCTGAAGTATGTTTAATTGAAAATACAGGTATATTATGACCAATTGTAATAGAATGTACAGACTCGGGTTCTGGTCTTTAATCTGCACATGTTTATGCAGATATTTAATTTAAAACAGGAGAATAAGCTTATTTATTCCACTGGAACTATATCTGAAATTAAACACTCTAGTAAAACTTTGCAAGGTTAAATTTCTAATGTACTTCTTCCCATGGTTTTGCTACTGTCTGTTGGCTACAGATCCCAAAGGTACCTTGTAGGCAGCTGTTGAAGAGTCTTGCTTTGTTCCAACAGGAAATTTTCTACGTGTCTGGCATAGTGCCAGTGGAACTGCTGACCACATAAAATTTTCCTCTGACTTTGTTGTTTCTCCTGCTGTGACAGCTTCTTCCATCATCTAGCTCTATTACATTCTTGCTGAATCCCTCTGATACCTCTTGACATCACTGTGGTACCTGAACTGGTCATAGGCAGTTTAAACATTAGGCTATGACATAGTTTCAAAGGTAGTCGTAGCTCCTGCTCTCAAATAAGCGTTCACTTATATGTTTTCTAAAGTAATTTTCACTAGGGAATCCTATATATGAATAGTGTAAATAAGTTTTGAGGAAGAGTACATGTGATGTCCCTGGGAGGGAATCAGAAGAAGAAAAATCACCCAAAACTCACCCCTGACAGATGATGATTGGATGATTTTCCTGGGCTTTTTTTTGGTTTTGTTTGTTTTGCTTAAGATGGTCTTCCCAATCAGTAGTAAAGCAATTGATTAGTTTCTCTGCAAGGCAAATAAGAAGTTGTTTGTTTGTTTGTTTTTAATTGTTAGATTTAGCTGCTCTTTTTCATTCTGGTCATTTCCACAAACTATGTCCCAAACACAGCTTTGAAATGGATATAAATGATTTATTACATCCTGAGATGACTAAGAAGGATATGGTCCCTTGGAAGGGTGGTGAAATAAGTGCCCATATCTATCATAATGGCCAGTGGATCGGTATTAGTTATAGAGTAGAATCCATCACTCTTCAAAACCTCAGACAAGTCTTTCATATGGAGCCATAATATTATTTATGGTACTTAAAAGAATTTCTTGCAGGAACTCACCTGAAATCACTGATACTTGATGACCATATGGATAAGAGTTTGCACTATGAGCATTCTTGCCTCTCAGAATTTTAGGTCAAAAACCAATTTGGATTGAACTGTTGGCCTCACTGCATTTGATATCTACAACTTTTTCAAATATTTCTCTGTATTAGCATCATCTGTTTGGATTACTATCTATCAACTCCTTTTTTTTTAATGTAAGAGATTGAAAAAAAAATTGTCACACACTATTACAGAAAAAAAAAAAAAAATCACCTCATAAAAAGCTAATGTTCCTGGGCTTCTTTCCCAAACTTTCCTTGATTTTTGACTGTTGCTAACTTGTAAGCTTCCTTCTTCCATATAAATAATTGGAGCGGTGCTTAGTTTGTCTATCTCAGTTCCTAGAAGAACCAATTTCGCTTTACTGACTAAGGAATTAGGGCCAAAATATTCCCACATGTAGAAGCCATTGCTACTGGACTGGTGCACTCTGAGGCACATGGCTTTTATCCAGTTGCCTCCTTCAGTCTCACTCATTATTATGACTTTTAATAGCTTGCTTCCTTGAGAGACAAGTGCTTTTAAAAACCATAATTTGTGACCAAAAACATCCAAATTTTCCTCAAAACAGGAAAAGTTTTGATTTTAGGAAGCTTTCATATGCATAATCTTTCCCTCTTCTTTTTTTTTTTTTTTTCTGTGATGGTGATACCTATTCCTTCATTCATGATCAGACTAGTGAAATTAAATTGCTTTGTTGAAAGTCTTATGTCCTAACATAGTAATAGGGTAGGACATTTAGTTAGTACCTGAACACACATTTTGGTATGGCAACTTTTTTGTGATGTCTTCTTAAAGCCTGAGAAGATACTGCTGTGAGGTAGATCTTTGCTGAATGGATTTGAGTTGTAACAAGTTCTTGAGATAGTGACTTTAATCTGGTCCCCTGTTTGCTTCTTGTTATCTACTTTTATCTCTCATTTTGTCAAAGGTGTGATTTTTTCCCCCCTTTTTCTGTTACATCTACAGTACCTGTGTGATAAGGTCTCTCATGTTTGTTTATCTTTTGATGAATGAGTTCTAAAAGTCTTTTGCTTGAAAGTCAAACAACATTCTTGTTTGAAAATGTCTTGTCTGAAATACCATTTTGGGATCCTGCTGTTCTGTTTGAATTTGGCTTTAAATGAACTCAGGAAAGAATCAGGTGTCCCTGTGAATGGCTGACTGGCTATACTCTTTTTTTTCTGAATCGTTCACCATTAATATCCATCACTGCAGGTGGTGGAAGGGGTGGGGGTGGGTTGGAGGAGCTCTGTGTGATATGTTTATAAAGTAAGAATGCAATCCAGGAATGACATGTTTAGAAAGTATACATATATTGCAGAAAGTATAAGCCTGTTAGGCTCTATAACGAGTAAAAAGAAAGGGAAATGGACATAAGATTATGTTCCACCTAACAGGTGGCTCCTTAACTATTTCCCTCCCCTCAGCATGAGCTATTAAAGGGAAGTAGAGTTTCAACTCTGCAGAAGAAATCTGTCTTTAAACTGACACGCCACCGGGCTGAGAAACTTCTTGCCATGGGATTTTATAGATGCCAAAAAGTTTGTGTAAGGTAAAAAGGCAACAACTGGTTTAGAGAAAAAAAAAAGACTTTCAGAGCAATTAGACTGAGAGTTACAAACTCCCAACACAGAATATCCTGGAGTGACACCTTTCTACAGGATACCCAAAAATTCTGAAAAGGCTTCATACTTGTTTATCCTAATCACATGCTTGTTTTTGAGCATGTTCTATTTACTGATGATACCTGGCTTTGAAACTTGATCTGGTTTCTACACCTTCAGGTGAAAAAAAGAAAAAAAAAAAGTGTTTCTGACTTTTGTGGACACTCTTCATGTCTTTTGGTTACTGCAGAACAAAATATTTCTGCGATATTTTTATTAAAATACGGTCAAACTCACTTTTCATTGTTGATAAAACTGTTGTATTAATACACTCATTCTTTTTATATGTGTGATAATCTGGAGAATAGATCTAAATAAATGAATGTTAATAATTCCTGCATCCTGTTCTACTACATGACAGATAATAGTTTATTAAAACGTTTTTTTTCTGTTAATTAAAACAAAAAACTGCAAAAGCAAATGTTTCATTTGACTTGAACGCTGAAAGGAATTAGATCAAGGACAGGTAAAATAAATGTGAAACTCATGTGCTGAATATGTTCTCAGCTTGTTTTGCAGGTGAGCCTGTTCTCAATAACAAATTCTAGTTATTTCTTAACACCTCTCATGGCATCCTGGTTTTGCTTTACAATTTTAATTTCTGATTCACACCAAAAATATTGTTCTCTTTTTCAAGTGTGCATCCCTGAAATTTTGCATGCCACTAACAATCTGTAATGTTGGTAGGACTGGTCATGCTTAATTTTCAATGACTAGTTTTAGATGTGTGACCAATTCACACCACTATAAATTCTGGCTTGTGTTCCCTACTTTTACAATAAAAAAAAAATCAGTTAACAAATAATTAAAAATTTTAAGTATTTACAATATGCAAAAATGGAATTGATTTAATTTATTCTGAGTGAAGTAATACATATGAAAAAATCATCCAACTAAAGATCAATCTGAATATATTCCGAAATGTATTTGCATCTTAAGAATTCTAACTTTCTAGTATGGTATTAAAGTGATTATTAAAATACAGTTTTTCATTTTAACTAACATGTCTTGAATAGTGTTAATGTTCAGGTTTCTCACATGCACTTGAGTTGGGGGTTATATATCTAAGGGTATTGTTGACCTGTAACAGGACTATTGTGCCCTTCACAGGCCACTAACTTCTGATAATCACATTTTATCTTTAGTGCTTGTGTACAAGAAGGATCACATAAATGTGGTGCAATGGAGTGATGCTGTGGCTGTTGTGAAAGGAGTTTTTCGGCCCAGGCTGGTACCTCAGCAGAAGGAAAGGGAATGTTCCTGTGTAAGGAGGACTGAGATGGGAGGCTCTCCAACTGCTTTTCCAGAGTTGATTATTTCACTCAGGCTTTCTCCCTGTGCTGCCAAAAGGCTTTACATACATGGTCTTGCTAATATACTTCACAACCACTTGGGGACCAAGCTGTGCAGCTCTTGTGCAGTAATAATGGTGGAGCGTCTGGTCAAGTTAATCTGACATTTTTCTCCTTTCTCAAGAGACTGCATCGCATCACAACATGTTGTGGCCCAGGGTTTGGTACAGAGAGAGCTTTGTGACTGCTGTGGAGTGAAGGGAAGAGGGGAACAGCTTGTCAAAATACAGGCAAGAGCTTAGGGGAACTAAAGGGAAAACTGTAAGTATAAAGCCTTTGAACCACTTGGGTGTAGACAATGTTTTTGGATGAGGTACAGCATTATATAGGAGAGAGAGGAGTTTAGGTGTTCTCGCTCCCTTTTGTTGCTGCTAATCCTTTGACAAGCATTCATGTAATAAAGGTGTTGTTGATGTAGATGAATTGCAAGACCTAAGCATACAGCCACATACTGAGACATGGATGGCAGCTCAAGTCTACCTGATACTATTTCTTTAAAGGAGTATTTGGCAGTTCATGGTAGGGATATTTCCATCTAGTTCTGGGGGGAAAAAGGAGGAAAACCATCACTGTGGCCCTGTGATCAGAAAGTATGGTATCCAGATATGCCCTCAACGTCCTTTCTGATTGGAGGAAAAAAAAAATAAAAACTTTATGGAGGAAAAAAAAAAGGAAGTAAAAGAAGTAGAGGTAAATGCAAATAGAACCAAAATGCATAGGTTATAAAATAGATGATATAAACATCTTACAACCTTGAACTAAACACAGAGCAAGCAAAAAACTGTAATGTGTAAATATTAAATGTTGAGTAGATAATATGGTAAACCTCTCACTCAGGGAATTTTTTTAATGCATTTTCTCCCTTACGCCCCCTTGACGCTCTATAATAATAAACAAGTTATTTAGTTAATGAAGAAAGCATCTTGTATTTAAAGATCTACATATTAATGTGACCTTCCTTTGTTCATAGCTGTTAATATTTATTGCCTTTTCTCGTTGAGATTTTATTTGGTGTTCTGTGACAAACAAGAGTATGATTAGTGAAGCTGTAAAGTTCTCATGGTGGCTGCCTGTGTTCCCAAGATAGCAGCATTAGTGTCTGCAGAAGCATTTAATGCTGTTTATCATTAGTGACAGAGGCTGGGAAGGACCTTCTGTGGCTTTTATCTTTCACCTTGCCAGCAGAAGTTGATGAGCTTTGTGATTTAAATGCATAGGTGATATTGTAATATTTATATTCATTTGACATAGACAAGTGCACAGGTAAACTAATCTTATTGATGGAGATTTATTAAAACCATGTTAATGTGCAACTGGACAGGCTATGAATGGATATACTCAGAAAAAAAATAGCTATCAGTGCTTCATTTACTTTTCCTTTTGATTAAGCTAATGTTTTCAAAATTTGTACAAAAGGCATTTGGGTAAATATTTTAGGGCTCTTTTTCCACTTGCCTTGAGTTTAGAATCTTGAACTCTACATCTCACATTCACAATTTAGAATAAAAAAATCTTAGCAACTTGTTGCTATGGCCTTTACTTTTGAAAACACTCAACATGTCTTGTAAAATTATGTGCCTTATGGAGCTTCATGTTCAGCGCATCTTTCCTATGTATGTCTGTGTGTGTGTACCTGGCATCTCCTTCATTTCCAACTGCTCACTGAATGTTTCAACATTCAACTTGTCCAATATTTAACTGTGCATATCTGGGAAATATTAAACACTGCTGTTGTGCCAAAGGCTCATCATACAATTCTACCTATGGAAAAAGCTGAAATTTTCTATGTCTTATATTTTACTTCTGGAACTCCATTTATAAGTGAAGTAAGTTGACTGTCTACATTTCATGGAAAACTTGTAACAAAAAAACCCAAAAACACTGAATAACAAAAACAGTTGTACATCTGTATACATGTAAACGTAGACTTAAAAATTCTTTAGTTGTTTTAAAAATGCTTATTCTGAGAGAAAAATTCACAAGGTGGTCATTCATGACAACTGTCCAAAGGAGGTACAGACTGCTAACTTTCCTGTGGTCCTCTTTTTTGTATTTGTATGTTGGAAAAAGTAGGAGACTTTATTGGTTTTATAGTAATAAAGTGATGCATCTAAAACTAACCATAGGAAATGTTCTGAGCTGAGCTCCTTACCAAAAGCTAAATGTAGAGTGGGATGAAGGATATGGACCTCAGAGAACAAAGTGCACAGGTATGAGATCCCTTTAGCTTGGTCTTATTTGTGAGGAACTATTTCTTTTTTTTTTTTTTTTCATTGAGCAGAAGATAAAATGTTTGAACCCATTTGTCGCAATAATTTTGCCACCAAAGATTCCAGGTGCTCTTCCACCCAGAGCAGAGGCAGATGAAAATGGGCATTACTCTCAGGGCTGACTTCCTTTTTTTTCCCGCCCATTGTAACTTGGAAGCACTTGATTCTGTCAGTGCCAGTGAACCAGATTAATAGGGGTAATTATTTAATAAAACCTCTTTGTAATTTGTGTTGTATTTCACATCCACATTCCTCACAAAGAGATCTCTGCTTGATTCTCTGCTGCAGTGTAAGAAACACATAAGTTGCTACTGATGAGACACAGAAGAGGACTTCTAAACTTTGCTCAGTCATATGACTGGAGGGTTTATGGAAAAAGTTAGTAATCTGGTTTTCATTTGGAACTCTTAAATATTTTATGTTCCATTGTTGTAATATGGATCTAAGGTCTTTAATTATATAAGCTTTCTTGAATAAATTACCTGAGCTCTTAATCTAACATAATAGACTTTGTGTGGTAGCTGGGGGAATCTTAGATAACAATTAGTCTAGGTAACTTCAGACTTAATGGTAAGAAGAATTTGTTAAGGTCAATGCTAATGCTACATTAGTTATGCCTGAAACTGGTGCACATGAGGAAAACACGGAGTTAAATGAAATTTTAATGTCAGTTACCACCAATATTAGATTGATTGTTATTTTATGCTCAGTGCAACTAACAGTGCACAGCAGAAAAGTCTGGGCTAAAGTAACTTAACATAAATTAATATTTCAGCAGGCTGTATTTGTTTATGACTTATCTGTAGAGAACATCTTAAAAAAAACCCAACAAAACAAATACAAGGAAATTGCAATTCAGCAAGGAGAAGGGAGAGAGTTGATCCATAGGCTTCATCTGGGTATGCATTCATTTAATCATTTTTAATTGAATCAGGATTAGGAATAACATTTCAAAGAGAAACTTCTAAATGGTATCAGAAAAACTCTTTGAAGAAAGATAAGTGCTCTTAGGTGACACATTTTTTATTTAAATACTAGCCTGGTCTGTCTCTGCAAATGTCTTTATTTGAAATTATCTGATTTCTTCATCTGGTAAACACTTTGGCAGTAAATTGTCAGACGAATGTCATCTTTTCTTAGTCATTTCTGTTTGTTTTGTGAACTCACCTGTTGTTTCCCCTTTTCAATGAGATCTAAGATATTTTTAGTGTATTTTCTACTGTGTAAGATGATATAAATTGAAGCCTGCTCCTCCTCAGCTTTATAAAGGAACTCTCCATGGTAGGCTGCTGCCATCTAAAATAGAAGAGCTTTTACTCACTTCCCTTGTTTGTTTGGCTGCATCACTTACCTGCTGTGGAGTAGATGGCAAAGCTCTTCTGTTCTAATAATCTGGGATTTATATAAATTATTTCCTACCTGAAAAGCAAAAATATGCTCCTAAATAGAGAGGCAGGGAGAGGTTTATACAAACCATTTTTGGGACTGGAATCTAAGGAAATTTCTTGTTAGTTTTATCATGATCTGTTGTTTTTTTTTTTTTTTTTCACTCATGTTTTCATGGGAGCTGACTGTAGCACTGATTTATAGAATTGAGGAGGAAGAAAGAAAAAGAATAATCCATTTTCAGACACTAATAGCTATTTTCCAAAAGTTTTTAGATGCAAATGGGAGAGGAAAATCATGTCTCAGTGAAAACAACACATTGTATATGTAAGTGAACAAAATTCCTGAATTGTTGCTGATTATGGTAGGATGCATTCTCTTTAAGAGCAAGCTTTCTTCAGTATTGAAACAGTGTCTTATATTTCTCTCCTTATTATCCCCAGGGTACTTTTGGAACAATGATGAACCTTATTTTTCTGATAAGTATCTTAAACATCCTCTTTTGTGCACAGGGCAAGCAGAATGCCCGTTAGAAAGACTTCAGTGGAAATCTTTTTTTTCTTTCTCTTTTCAACCTGTCATTGCCAAACAGCTCCTTTTTGATGTAAATACTTTTCATTGAAAAATTAGTGTATAAAACTGCCAGTCAACAACACTATGATTAAAGAATACACATGCTCTCTGGGTTTTATTCCTGTCATCTGTTGGAATGGCACATATTAGTAACTACAACCAATTGTATATATCTATTTTTGTTTATAAGAACACTTGCTTTAAAATAATTTTAATTTGCTAAGAGAATTTACGGAAAGTCTTGTAGTAGCAAAGATTAAGTAACTGAAGCTATGTTCGTATTTTATGTAGTGATATCATGTGTTTGATTTGGTCATATTAAGAAGCAAAAAGTTTTCCGAACCTGATGAACCACTTGAGGATAAGAGACTGCAGAATTGGGTGTAAGGTGAAGACCTCTGAATGACTGAAATATTCTGTGTGTAGTTAAACTCCTGTTAGGCATGAGACTATTTGGGGAATGTCTATAATAGGCACATATCCAAAGCTGACTCTTCTGTTTGTACTTTGAAAGTGTAAAAAATCTTTAGTAACACACAGTTCTTCCAAAGCTGGTACCAACACTATATTTGATGTTTTATATAAGTAATACATTTAATGTAGGACTATTGAATAATATCAGTTGGAAGAGGGAGGTCTCAAGAAGTCTCCAGTTGAACCTCCTGCTCAAGCAGGGTTGGTTGTGGGGTCAGACCAGGTTGCTCAGAGTTATCTTCATTTTGGACTTGAAAATCTCTCCATCTGAAGGCTGTACGACCTTCATTACCTAAGTATATACCTCATAAGTAATTGTTTTTCTTCTTACTCCCTGATGGAATTCCTCAATTAAATGATGCCTGTGAAGACAAACCCAAGAACTTAGGAATCTTTTAAAAATTTCATATTGGGTGTGTTCTTCTAATGTTTGTTAGGACTCCAAATAATAAATGTATTGGCATATATTTCCATTTCCTTAATGGCATGACATCTCAAAATTGGTTCCATAAGTTTCATGACAAAAAAACCCCAGACCTTAAATCACTCAAGAATGTCTATCAATAAAGCTTGTTTTATATTGGTACAGCTTAGAGCTTTACTGGCTCGTTAGAGTTTATAGACAGTCCTTCCATGTTAAAAAACTTTGGTATATGCTGAACACAGTATTACATATTAGAAATTGTTATTTTAAAGACAGTAAACATTTCAAGGATCTCAGTACATCTTAGGAATCCTGGTGGAAATAAAATGGTAAACAGAATTAAATGAGATTAAGCTGTCAAAATGTCAAAACCTGCTGTTTATTTGCTGAATGGTGGGGGGGGAGCTTACCATGGTCATATTAGACACAGATTTTTTTTCCAATTATTTGTGCCAATTTTTATTGGTTTTCCCATATTTTATTGTTTCTCAGCAGTTCTTTGTGTGTAATGTAATATCTAAAGGAGAAGGCATCTCTTATATAATTATAATTTGGGTTTTTATTGTGGGGTACAAGGAAGCTGAAATAGAGTATCGTTGGGTTGTTTTTTTTGTTTTGGTTGGTTGGGTTTTTTTCCTGTCTTAATAAAAGGGTCATGATATATACTGGGTAAAGACAACAGCTATAATTCTCTGACATTAGTTCATTCATTTGAAGCCTAAACACTGTCCTAGTTTTTCATGATGATCAAGTAGCTGTCTGCAATGTATTTCTTTTCAGTGTTTATTTTTTTCTCAATTAGATGCAGATCATTTGATGCTGCATGTATTTATGCATTTATAGTACCTATTGCTGTGTTTGTGGGTTTTTTTGTTTGTTTTTGGATTTTTTGGTGGTGTTTTTTTTTTCTGGAATGCATGTCTAAAAGCTAACCAAAACAATTAAAACCGAAAGAAAATTAGTTACTGACCATCCTTCTGAACTTGAATATGACTGTAAAAGGGAGTCTCACATTTCAAATAATTCTCTTCTGGAGATGAAGTCCTATGCTTCGAAGTGTATACAGGTATTCTATATTGCCAACCAAAAGGCTGCTAAATGTTCCCACTTACCTCCAAAATGTGCAGGATCCTACACATACTTGTTATGGGAATGTCTCTAACCAAATGCAGAAGATGCTTAGAAAATACCAGAGAAAACCAGTCAGATTCTCATCTTTTTATATTCTCAGATTCCTGGTATTACTGCAGTTTAGGATCTTCCTGAGGTAGAGGATGTGCTTTTTCTGCACCACAGTCTTGGAGAGATCCTTTTGCCATGAATTAAAGTTCCTATAGAATCAATTTCTGTTGTTTATCATCCAGAGCTGTCTCTGATAATGACTTTCAGGGTTTGGCTATGCATTGTGTGGAAAAAGGGCTCCCTCCCACCCTTCATTGTTTAGTGATTTCTTATAATGGTTTCCATTTTTGCATTGTGAGCAAGAGAGAATTGCTTATTTACTTGTTAAGCGATAAAGATTATATACTCTGCCATATTCAGCATTCAAAATGTTTGCTTGTTTTTTTTTTAATATGGAAAGCTATGTTAAGCATTATGAAGCTTTGAAGTGGAAAAGGGCTTTATCACATGAAGCTAAGTGTAAAGGAAGTATGCTTGATTATTTTAAAAAAAAAACCAATTTATCTAGTTTAATATTATTATGCATTGTTTTTAGACAGTGGTGATCTCAGCAAAAAAATGTGATTAACTTGAAGCTGACAAACGTTATTTATATGAAAATTTACTTGTATTTAGGAGTGGTATCATCTCTCATTGTGCCTGGGACAAGTGCTGCTTCAGCAAGACTCAACAAATGAGAATTTCCACAATTTTGCAAAGTACTGAATGTCCATTGTAGTGTTTGTGCTTTTGGTTCTGCTCACTATAACTGTTGAATAAGTTTATATTTGGAACAGGATGAGATCTTGTACCCTGAGAGTTGCAGAGCTCCAGGTGACTGGTAATTTCTGAAGCAAGAGTAGGTTGTGTGCCTTTGATCCATAACCTTTGTCTGCCCAACTGCTGCAGTCCTCCCAAATTCAGATCTGCATCAACCACCCATTTCTCACAATAAAATTACAGTTTACCTCTCCTTGTCCAGCTGTGCCTGGACTATAAGTTCTTATGCAAAAAATGTTCAGAGGGTCTAATTTTTATTCAGGACTGCTTCTCTCTGAAGGAAGGCATTAACTGGAAAAAAAAAACAAAACAAACTGTTCAAAAGACAATACCATATATTAGGAAGAAAAATTATTTTTGAGAAAACATATCTTGGAAAAGCAATGTCTGAAAAACAAGGAAAAAGTAAATTAATCATCTCCTTGTACAGGCACCAACACCTGAAGAACTGCCTCTTCTGCATAAAGATTCTAGAATAATTGAAATATAGGGCTACAGGAGTAGTTTGATATCTAATATAACTAGAATTAACACACCTTTCATGTTGTCTTAACTTTTTACAGGCTTTTCTTTAATATTCTCATGTGTCAAATCCTCTCCTTTCTCAAAACTCATGAAAATGCCCTTGAAAGGTAACTCTCCTTCACAAGGATTTGTTTACTTGCAGCTTTCTCAATCCTTATGCTTTCAATCTCACAAAAACAGTTATCAGTTTAATGTATAGCTTAGGAAAATGATGTTGTCTTTCAAATCTGTGCGTGTCAGCTGTTTTCTGGAAAGAGGTGGCAGTGTCTTCCTGAGCAGATTGCATTCATTTTAAGAATTATAGGCATATGGTGAACATCCCCAGAGTTTTAGCAGAACGTATTTAAACCAAAAATGTTGGTGCCTCATCACAGTCACATAGTTATTTCACAGATTACGTTCATAAAATAGTTATATTTCAGTATTCATAACTCTACTATGTACAGTTTCCATATCCATTATCTTTCTGTGTAATGTAGCTTATGAGAATTATGTTTTTGCTAAAACTATAAGGGTAAAATGAAGGTCTGGAGATTTATCTTCATAAAACTATATAAGATAGTTAAAAGAACTCAACAAAAATAAGAGCAATACAGCTTTTTTCTATGTTTTTCTTTTCTGTTTTCTAGTGGGTGGGAATTTTCTAGACATTTACAAATGCCGTTTGGAGATGGAGTCAGTAATAACATCAAGCTATACTTGTTTCTAAAAACTAAAACTTAATTATATTTGTTAGTAGGGTGTTTGTTGCTTGAACTCACATCTACTGAAGTTTTCATTGAAGTAGTACCTGGCCTGTAGCTGCCTCTCTGGAAGGGCAATGTTGTAGTTTAGGCAGCTGAATTCCAGCTCTAGTACTGCTTCAGAGTGTTTGTCAGTAATTAATCTCAAGCGTGTTACCTGTAAACATTTTTTTTTATGTTGATGGTTTCAACACAAGCGAGTCCCTCCCACCCTAATTCAGTGTAGGAAAATAGAGAATATTTCAGCAAGTTACTCACTTGTAACAAATGTACACAACAGATGTGCGGATTTTCACAGAGAGAAAAGCTGTCGTGTTTATACAATCACAGTACCTTGTAAATGACCTGTAGATGCATGAGTTCAATTTTAGAAATATGTACCACTTATATAGATCTCTTTTGTCCTTTGTAGAATAATACAATAATTTTGTACTACGTTAATTACCTGTGTATTCATCCAGTGGTTTCTATATTAACAATTTACAACATAGCAATCATTAGGCTTAAAAAGCAGGCAAGAAAGGCTTTTGTAAGTCTTAAGTTTTGTGAAGAATGCACAGACTTTGGCATAGTCAAAATTCTGAGCTACAGTATTTGGAATTCTTTCATGACAGGGACCACCTCTGACTTGACTGGGTGATTGAGAACAAGGATTCAACAGGCATAACCAATTGCAGTAATCTAATGCTGAGGCAGACAAGGAAATTTGCAGTGTTAAGTTTTGCTGTTGAAATTAATATCTAAAGAAGTAATGGGGAGCTTTGTTTCCTTGACAGCTCCTTAGCACAAAACATGAGTTTTCATGGCTTGTCTCATCATATAAAATGACTGTTGAGTACATTTTTAGGCCCTGTGGAAAGAAAAAAACACAAAAAAACCCAAAAAAACCAACAGGTATTGCTAGGTATGCATCCAGAAATGGATCACAACACTGTTGAACTGCAAAAACAGGTAGACTTTCTTTTTTGCTTTTCTCTGGTCTTTTTGAAAACAAAACAGTCCACAAGTTTTAAATTAATTGAGTCTGACATTGTTATGCACTCTCTATTTTCTCCTAAGTCTACAGACCTCTGTGAACTACAGACATTCAGAAAGACCCTGCAGTTTTATGAGTTCAGAAATTTGTAAAACCACTACAGAAAGTTTTCGCCTCAGCTCACCCAGAATTTTGCAACAGTAATGCAAAGATTATTGGAACTTTAAAACATCAGAATGGAGTTACAGGTTTGAATCAGACTGTCATTGCTTTCCCTCGGCTTCATTGCCATGTCACTTCATCAGAGACTGGCAGGTAGTAGAAGTTCCCAGCATCCTTCTATAATTAGAGTAGGGCTGTTAAGCGGGGTCCTCTGAAATCCACAGTCTCCATTAACCTTTTGGGAGTGCATTCAAGAGGTTTCATTGCCAGTACTGACTGTGTGCTTTAGTATTCCATTCCTTTGACTTTTTTTGTGAAGACAAGAGACCAAAACACTGAACTTCATTCATTAGTGAGGGGTGCCATTGAGCTAAATGAAAGGAATGAGGCACAAAATATTCCCAAAAGATATCTAAATAGGAAAGAATATAGAAACAGAAAAAAATAGTATTAAAACAGTGGTTCATACTCCAATATCCTCAACAGTCTGCAAGGGTGTGAATTTACAAACATTCAGTTAGGATGATTGTAGGCTTTCACTTACATTATTTTAATTTTCTCTACTGTAGATCCCCATCTCTGACGTTTTATAACATAGGGAAGTTTAAATAAAGTTTGGAATCAAAGTTTCTGTAAGTGTATAAAGCTAAATCCAAAAAAAGATAATGTAAAGGAAGGCAGTTCATCCTCTTTGGAGTCCTGTTACTCCCTTTGTGACTCCATGTGGCGGTAGCATATCCTCTATTCAGGACATAAGAGATAATGTCTTCCTACATATCTAAAGAAAACACAATAATTAGCGTGATTTATGTCACAATTTACTTTGACCTCCTGGATGATGGGGATGAAGGCTTGTTCCATTACAAGAAGGAATTTTGAGAGTTAGACAGGATTATTAACCTTCTTACTGCTGCTGAGTGTGCTAAGTGTGCCACCCTCCCCTGACACCATATCTTAGACTCCTTTTTCCATTTGGGTTTCATCACCTTCAGCTTCTTCCTCTGCTGTGCAAGGGTCCTTCCACCCTTGGTGGTGTTGTGCAGGAAGACATCGGGGCCCTGCACTGTCCCCCAGCTCTCTGTGCCTGTTGTGAATCACTGTTTTGAGGTTGCTTAAGGAAGCATCAGCAAAACCAGGTTCAACATAAAAATGAAAGAACAACAAAGCTTGTTGCTACTTACTAGATGGTTAAAGCACACAGAGGAAAAGTGAACAAAAAAATCCCAAACTGATCAATCTACAAACAAAATCAACCCAAAACTATCTATGGGGAGGCGGAGGTGGGGCAGGGAGAGAAAAGGATAGGAAAAGGTAAAGATCAGAAGGAATATGGAGGACTCTCCTGTTGAGTCACAAGGTTCAGAGTGGACTCCTGTGCTAAACTGAGCCCAGACTTGAACAGTTTTATGCCTAAAGGTCCAACAGGTCTTACCTTTAACAACACTTAACAATACTTATTTGCTAACTTAAACAATGTAGAAAAGGTTTTATACAAAATTATTATTATACAAAATTTACTGCAACCCAACAGTAACTCTCTCACAGGCCTGACTTACAAATCTAATCATCTAGGAGAGTAACATTTCCAGTATGTTTGCTTCTAACACATGCACAGAGACATAAAGTCTTTACAATGGACCTGTGAAAAATTCCCCTGTAATTCAGTGAAATACTCACTGCAAATGCCTTTGCATCCTCTCAGCAGGTGAAGGGTTGAGCCTTGAGAAGTGGAGGGTATCAGCTCAGGCTCGGTTGATTTTTGTTGGTGATCCTCCAAGTATAGCAGAGTTGGGAGTTCTCTGGCTCTGAGAGGTGTCCCAGTCAGAGGGAGACGGTGGAGTCTGCTGTTGTTCAGGAGAGCTGAGTGTGTCTCACTTAGGACTGCTGTTTATAGGGTCACAAAAGAATTGGTTTAAGTTGTAGTGATTTTTCCATCCTGGCTGTAATTCAGGTTGGTAACTGTCTTTGAAAGTTTGAGAACAAAAATAGTATTCACTCTGGTTGTTATTCAGGCAAGAAAAATAAGTTTCCAAGGCTGTTTGGAGCTCTTTAGATGGCAGTAATTCCAGGGAGCAGACAGTGTTTCTGGTAAGCTCAAGAGAGGCTGCGCCCAGCTGCTGTTTGTCAAGGGCAAGGCCTAATGAGCATTTCTGAGCTCAGAGTGGTGCCTGGAGTGGGGGCTGCACCACCACAACGCCGTGCACTTATGCCACACTGCTGGCCTTGGCACTCAACATGCCTGGGCCTGTTGGAAATAATTAGTTTACAGACTTTTGTTTTCTTCAAGGGTAACAGCATAGTTTTGTGCAGCAGTTACAGTCTTCATGGGTTTTGCTTTCTTTGCTGTTACAATAGTTTATCTGAGGTTGATGTTCAGAAGTGGTTGTTCTTTATATTGAAGTAGGAAGAAGTCAAAAGAAGGTAATGCTTCTTTTAAGAAATTTGATTATTTCTGCAAAGTATTTCTCATGCTGCTGTTCAGAACATCCACTTAGCTGGACTGAAATGTCTGCTGACATGCCAGTTATAAGGAAATAGCTTTAAAATTCTGCTTATAATTGGTAGTCTCTTCTGGTCTTTCTTGGAAGTCTATTCCTCATTCGAAGAGACCCTTACATTGCACAGGGAGTGCTTTGAAACTGAGAGCAGGAGAACTTTCAGATATGCTAGTTAGTGTGATAGGAATTCACTTCATTATGTCAGAAAAATAAAACTTGGAGAAGAATACATTACAAGATGTACACTTATAAATTCACAAATTGATGAATTATTGATTATGCCTATCAATGCAGAAAACAAATTAAAGATAAGGGAAAAGATCATTTGGAAAGCTGTGTTCATTCAAAATGCATTCTAATGATGGTATAAATACTTGGAGAAAAGCTAAAATATTTTAAAAGGCAAGACAGTCACACTGCTTCTGATCCATCTTTCTGGCAGTTGTTAAGACAGCTGCTATACATGAAAATGCATTTCGAAATGGTGCGTGAATATTTGACAGGAGAAGCCTTATGTTAAAACACAAACCACAAGAATATGAGAGTATAAAATTAATTAAAAGTGAGAAGAAGGTGGTTCTTTACAAACAGGCATGTGTGAGAACAAAATGTGTTTGCAGCATTCAGTCCCCAAAGAATTTGGTTATGGAAAGAGGCAGGCTATGAACATTTGAAAAGTGCACTCTGAAAGTGATTGAGTTTTATTTTAGTTCTATATGTTAACTAAAAATGTCAGTTCTAATTAATATATTTGGAACCAGTCCTCCTTTTGACAGTCAAAATATGCTTTTAAGCACGTCCATTTCTCTTCAATGTCTTTCTAAGCAATCTCAAATAAATTGATTTGAAATCTTGTGAGAAAGAATATACTTTGTTTGTGTTTATTTAGCTTGATTCTATTTAAGCAGAAGCTGCTAGAGCATATGACAGTTTTAAGGGTGCGAATGTTATAACTGTGTACACAGCTGTCTGGCATAGACACACATCAAATTATTATGCATAAAATCCATCTTGACTAATTAGCAGTCTCAACATGCCTCCTGAAGTATAAATGAATTATTAAATATTGGCCCAGGACTGATGAGGAATGATTGAAGAGAAAGAATTACTTCTTTAGCCGTTATGCATGAGGATCCCAAAAAAGTGAAGATAATTCTACATTAAAAAAAAAAAAAAATAGGCTGGATTGATTTGCTTGATTTTCAGACGAACTCCCCCAAAGAAGAATTCTAAATCTATTCCTTCAACAAATCTGTCAAAAAGAAATGAAGGTTTGACACAGAAGTAAAATTGCAGAATTCAGAGCTAATCCTGTAGCAATCAAACTAATTTGTACATATTTCCTCATTATAATATGATTTTTTAATGAACAGGTATAAAAAGTCATAATGTGACCCCTGTTACTTCTCTTTCCTAGTTTTGTAAAAAAGGAAGGTAGACTCTCATAGCTTCGGATTTTGCCTTAATGGTTGTTCTGTGCAAGGCTGCCCTCCACATTTCATGCTTGTTTTGGTCACAGAAGCAGATTTTTTCTCAATAAAATGCTGAACTCTGATATAAAATGACTATTTTATTAAATATATGAAATGAAAGGCCAGACTACAGCAATGAAACTATGCCAGAACAAATTGTGACTTTACACTTGCATCCTGGTATCTCACCGGGGGTTGTTGTTAGGACCTCATTCATCTCAAAGTGTGCCCTGTCTTTGAAGTACCACCACCTCGTGCCTGTGCCTGTTCTAGTAGCTCTGATCCAAACTCTCTTTGTCACTATATATCTTGTAAAACAATCAATGTGAATCCCTCGAGGTGTGATCTTTCCGAAGGAATTGTGTTTCACCAACAGTGAAGGGGGGTGTTGGAGATGAGTTTCAAATGAATGTTTGTCTAGGGCAAAGAAAAGAATTCATCCTGTAAAAGGTATCCATGCTGAAAAAATCATTGCATAAGAGCAAGATGTGTTTGGAGGTGTAGATTCAGCATTGCTATAATTTCAGATAAAAACTATATATTTTAAGATAGCAACTACTGGTGTAAGTGGCCTTGCATGTTTAGTACAGTGTCCTTGTTGATATGATGCTTGATATTTTANACATGCCAATGCTGTTGGCCACTGATTTCGGTGAACTTTTGAAGTTCTCTTCTTTTGGCATCATCTGGCTTTTATTTCGTTATTAAAAAATATATACATTCAGGTGCTCATTTAATTTTTTAGTGCACATAACCGTATTTCCTCTCTTCAGAATGTTTGCTCTCTTAACTATCAGTGTCTGTACAAGCATGAGGTTTACTTTTTTTTCCTANAGCTAATCCTGTAGCAATCAAACTAATTTGTACATATTTCCTCATTATAATATGATTTTTTAATGAACAGGTATAAAAAGTCATAATGTGACCCCTGTTACTTTTCTTTCCTAGTTTTGTAAAGAAGGAAGGTAGACTCTCATAGCTTCGGATTTTGCCTTAATGGTTGTTCTGTGCAAGGCTGCCCTCCACATTTCATGCTTGTTTTGGTCACAGAAGCAGATTTTTTCTCAATAAAATGCTGAACTCTGATATAAAATGACTATTTTATTAAATATATGAAATGAAAGGCCAGACTACAGCAATGAAACTATGCCAGAACAAATTGTGACTTTACACTTGCATCCTGGTATCTCACCGGGGGTTGTTGTTAGGACCTCATTCATCTCAAAGTGTGCCCTGTCTTTGAAGTACCACCACCTCGTGCCTGTGCCTGTTCTAGTAGCTCTGATCCAAACTGTCTTTGTCACTATATATCTTGTAAAACAATCAATCTGAATCCCTCGAGGTGTGATCTTTCCGAAGGAATTGTGTTTCACCAACAGTGAAGGGGGGTGTTGGAGATGAGTTTCAAATGAATGTTTGTCTAGGGCAAAGAAAAGAATTCATCCTGTAAAAGGTATCCATGCTGAAAAAATCATTGCATAAGAGCAAGATGTGTTTGGAGGTGTAGATTCAGCATTGCTATAATTTCAGATAAAAACTATATATTTTAAGATAGCAACTACTGGTGTAAGTGGCCTTGCATGTTTAGTACAGTGTCCTTGTTGATATGATGCTTGATATTTTATATTGCTTTAGTCATTTTATTCTTACACTCTTTAGTCCGCATGCTTATCCTGTTTATTAGTGCTGTGTTTATATGTTATCAGCTTTAAGGAGAAACACTGGAAAAATCACAGTTCCTGTAAAGTAATTCTTAATAATTTGTGCATCTTAAGAAATTCCAAACCACAAATTTTTAACTCTTTTCTTACATGTGTATTCATTCCGTGGGAATAAGCTAGAATGCTAAAGGAAAAATTAGGAATACTGCTGAGGAAGAAAATGCAATTTTATTTTCATGCCAATGTGAAAATTGTAGCTGGTGTAATTAATAGTTAAATNACTTGGAATGACATTAAAGCAGCCTTTTACCCTCAAGATCAATATCTACCCTGTTCCTCCTTTCTTTATCATATCTGAAAAAAAAAAGGAAAAGAAAAGAAAAAAGGAAAAAGACAACCAAACAAACAAAAACAAAAAAAAATCCCACAAAACAACAACAAAAAACCCCACACCCACACACTCCGAACCCCTATATTCTCTAGAAGAAAATATCAAAAATATCAATAAATTACCCTGAAATTAATAAATTATTTTCTGGTTCCATCTTACTGGAAGACAGTGTCTTCTCAGTACATCAAAATAAACATGCATTTTTTTTTTACATGTATTATTAGCCATTTCTATTGAAACTTTCATGTACACAATATATGAACTGTGGTGTTCTTGTTGCATTAAATGTGGATCAGCTGATGACAAAAAATAGTCTTACTTAAATCGTCTTATTGAGACTTGCAGCGTTTTTTTATTTAATGTAAAGATACTAAAGTTTAGAGGAGTGTTGCTATAAATCATAACTTGTGATAAATGTTTGTCTTTATTTAAAAAAAAATATTTTGTATTTTAACAGTTCTTTAAAAGTACTTGAGGTCTCTAAAGAATAAAGTAGTATAAGCCAGTCATTTCTGCTTAGTTCTGCCATAATCTATGTGTATTAGTAATAGTCCTCTAATACCACTTAACCAACTAAGCTTTTAGTTAAGAACATTATCTGAAATAGAAATGCAGTATAGCTGTCAAAACAATCTTGCTGCTTATCTTAACTTTGTAAAAATAGAACTTTTGTGATTCTTTAATGCTTTTGGTTGTCTTTTCCCATTTTCTAATAAATGTAGATGGAAAATTAATATTAGCTTTCTCTCTTAAGTTAAAGGCTTTCAGTATTTTTTTGAGGTTATAGAGTCAAGCAAACATTTTTATAATTGTCATTTCATAGTGTAAATTGATGTAAAACATGAAATATTCATCTAAATTACAGGGTGCTATTTTGTTTATTTGTTTTGTTCATTCTTTTTAAAAAATATTTATATTTGGGTTTGGGTTTTGTTTTTTTTTCCCTAGCAGCACAAATTTGATTACCTAGATGCTCTTACATCCACCTGGCGGAAGATTATAATTTTCGCTTTTTTCCCCATTTTCAGCTAGAAACCCTTATGTATTTTGTATCAGCAGTTTGAATAAATTGCTGTGTCCTGGTTCTGAGCACGTGGCTGTGTGGTGTTTAGCTGCCTGTGGGGTTCAATCAGCACAGTCCTTTCCTTTGGTTTTTCTACCCTTAAGTGAAAGACTGAACACTGTGCCACTGAGGAGCTTTAACTGATGCTCCATCCCACCAGCCTGTTTTGTCATCCTCTTACCTCATGTCTGGAGAGAGGATATGGGAGCACAGCAATGGAATTTTTTCTGCAGTGCACCCGCAGAGATGCTTGTGGAGCAGAGTCAAGTATTTTGTCAGTCCTGGGCAAATTTAAAGCCAATTATTGAGTCCAGCAGCACCATACTGAGATTGATACAATACAGTGCATAGGGTTGTGTTGTCCACAATTGAGCAAAATAGAATATCTACTTTGGCCCATGGAAATCCTTAATGTGGAAGCTGTAAAATCTGTACAAAAGATACCACAGGTAACAAAGTAGATCTGTCTGCAGTTATGTCCTTCACACATAAGCTATTTATTAGAAGAAAGTAATCAAAATGCAGGGGGGAATAAATAAATTGGCGTAGGCAGTCCCATGGGCATGTTTCAACATTTTTCTTCTAGGGAATTGCATTGAGTGCTTTGTCTTAGTGAGCTGAGGTGAAGTGTTTGCAGGGTACTGGGGACAGCATGTGTTTGAACAGCAGAGAAGAAATGCATAGCATTTTGTGTATGGTCTTATGGTCCATTAAAAATTTATTTGCCTTTTGACCATTTCTGTTGTGGAGATTTGTGCTTTGGTTTTGTTGGGTTTTGTTTGCTTTTGTTGTTTCTTGGGTTTTTTTTCAACCTTTAAAAAGAAATTTTTCACCTTTAGAATTTTTTATTTAGTTTGTTTTTTAGAGACAGAAGGTAAACTGATGACAAGGAAATCGTATCTTGCTCTCCCACAACCAGATAAACATTGTCATATTTTTAGGAGCTTCAGAACAAAATGTAATTTTTTTGCAGTTTTTAAGGTGTGACTGATTTCTCTGTAGGCAGTATAAACAGCAAAAGAAAAATAAAATCATCTTTCTAAATTCTCTTCGTTTCTAAGGACCAAGGGATTATAAAATATAAATACAACATTTCTTTAAATTGCAGGGTTTATCAGCCAGAAACAACAATAATAATCTTTTAGAAGGACTAGATAATACTCTTATATTAAGGGGTTTTTGTTTAGTTGGTCTGGTTTTAGTTAAATATTAAGAAGGAAAATTCTGTAAAATCTGAGGTAGAATTTTACTTGTTTATACATTTTCATTTTGGAAATTTGTATGTTCTATCATTTTCTAGCTTACACATGATCAGCAGTTGGCAACTGTATTTCAGTTCAGTGTTTGTTATTGGAAACAATGCAAAAATAAGAAAGATTAAAAACAATATTTGTCAATGAGCTAAAACAAAACAAACAAACAAAAAATAACCCAACAAAACCCAAACTGACAACAAGTTTACACAACGCCACTGGCAATCTGCTCACATGAGTTTGTTTCAGTAGGGGAATAAACAAGCTCCTTCTCCAAAGCTATCCAGTCATTTATTGATCTCTCCATTTGGGTCTGGAGTAAACTAGACCCTCAGCAAGTCATGATCATGTGCAAAGGGGGGAAGAACTTGTGTTTAAGGAAGTCCGTCCCATACTGTGCTCATTAGTTTATCTTCAGCTTTCATCTGCAGTCCCTGTCTCTGCCCTCTAACCACCACTGCATTAGTGAGGCTGGACTCTGTTTAGATCATCCAGGGCAAAGTGTACTTCCCTGAGGATTTATTAATTACAGGAAAAGAAAATTATTAAGAAAACCAAGATATGTGAAATACTAGAAAAAAAAACAAACAAACAAGTAACAACAACAGAAGTTTTGTACATATTTTCAGAACTTACACTATGCTAATTTGATACTAAAGCCATGCTAAAAGTGGTGGGAGTAATTTTGTGGTTCGTGGATATTTCCCAGTGGAAATAATGTAGTGAATATGAATAGGCTTATGTGCCAGAGCAGCACAACTCCTATCTTCAGAGGGAATTTATGATACAGCTGTTAAGCTTCCCTGTGAATAAAGGATTAGTTTTTATGGTGCAAGTTATTTCATCCCAATACAAGCAACACTTTATTCAGTGATTTTGTTTGCATAGCCCTGCACAAAAGATTAAAAAATGTTTACAGGGCAATCTTAGTGGAAAATTTGCATGCCTCTTCAACCAGCTGTAAAGTTCCTGAAAGCAGAGTACTGACTGGAGTGGTAACACCCCCACAGCAAAAGTTTGATGATTAATTGATTTGTCTCTGTGTAACTGTTGCAGTCCTGGATGAGAAATCGTCTTGCTGCAAGGAAGAAGTTGCTCTTTCACACCAGCTTAGTGTGATACTACATTCAGACAACCTGTCTTATGAGTAGGAACTCAATTAGAGCAGCTTTTAAAGGTACTGAGTTGTGCAGGTTTTTTCAGGGATGAAAAAAACATTTGTTTTCATCTCTTAAGGGGTAATCTTGAGATGTTGTGAAATCTGTTTATTCTTTGGTGGAGCTATAAGGATATGTATCGCTTCAGGATTTTGTTCTCTCCCCCATCTGTATTTTGACCAAGTTAAGTGAGAAATAAATCCTTGCTGAAGAGGCAAGCAATTTTATTCCTCTCTTGATCTGGATAAGATCTGGTACTTTGGAGAATTGATTAGATTTTCAATGTCCTTTGGTTCTCTTTTTATGTATGGCAAACAAGGCTTCATTTCACCTCTGATCTTGGTTTTGTTTTATTTATTTATTTATTTATCTGTTCATTTATTTAAGACTCTGTGCACGCATTACTAGATTATATTTAACCTGGATGAATATTTTCTAGACACCATTGTCTGTTGTTACACCACTGTTTGAAACCAGAAACATCTTTGTCCAACCTCCTGTTTGGGAAAGAGGAAATGGTGCATAATCATATCAAACCCTGCTTTGACAAGAAAGTATTCCTCGCTGCAAAAGTCTTATAAAAAATTTTCCACCCTGCAAAAGATATTGGCAATTAAGTAAAATAGTATGGGTCAATATAAAAAAAAAATAAACTAACCTTTACAATTTAGAAAGGAAAATTATAGACAGTATGTTAAATAGAAAATAATCTGCTCTTTAAGGGGAAGACATGGTAAATGTTCCCATAGTTCTCCATAAAATAAAACAACAATGATAGCTGAACTTTCTTTTGGCAGCTTTTATTTAAACTTAATTCAGTTGCTTAAAGTATCTCGACTAGATACTCCTGACTCTCTTGTACAGCACAGGACACTTGTATTTCAGCATCAGAACATGTCCAGAATAACTCAAGAATTGGCTCCTGGTTACTTCTTGGGTTTTGTTTTTTTTTAATTAGTTTTCATTATGAACTTTTTAATATGATAAGTTATTTAATGAGGAGACAACCTTCATTTAATTCTCTGCAATTTAATTTGCAGAATATTCAGTAATGTTTTGTGCGTTTTTCATGTGTCCTTCTTCTAATATGTCATTGTAACATTCACTTTTATGTAGTTCTAGAGTTAATTTAAAAAGTTTTGATGCCTTTGCATTTCTCAGAAAACAGGACTGTAGACTAAGCTTATTTGGATAAAGGAAAACACACAATGGAAAACAGCAACATCAGGACAGAACAGCATCACCAAACCTCTGTCAGAATTGAAGGAGCTGATAATATTGCTCCCTGTGATGGGCATGACTTATTCACTCAAAGGAGGGATCAGTACACTGATTTGTTCTGCTTTTAGACAGCAGTTCCTCAATATCTCTATGAAGATACAACTTTTCAAAAAGTCATAATCTGCTTTACAAATGTTGAGTTTTGTAGGCAATTTTTGTGCTGTCTGAATCATTTTGTTCATTCATTAATTGACAGCGTGGAAACTGAACTACTGGGTTTTTTTTTTTCAATTGATAGATGGACTGAATAATATTTTCCTATCAGTAATACTTTTGATGTCCTAG
>VWZD01000344.1:202673-233826 GCA_013396695.1 Sakesphorus luctuosus
TTAAAATCAGTTCAATGAATTGGTAATAGACACATTATATTACTTTGGTAGAGAAACTGTAGTTTCGGGGAACTCAGTCTGTGGCTACAGGTGGATGTTTTCTTCCAAAAACAGATCTAGGCCATTAAAATGTTAAAGAAGCTGAAACACAAAAGATTAAGATTACCATAAAATTAAAGTAAAAATTCAGTGGTAGTTTTATCTCGTGTACTGAGAAAGAAGGGAAGGAATTTCATGTTTTTGGATGAATGTGATTGCACTTTCCCACCTGCTGGTCATAAAGACACATTTCAACAGATAATTAATATGTAGTAGAATGTAAAATGAGCTTTTGGAACTGTGTTGGAACAGGTAGGAGACTAGTTAACACAAAAGTGAGAAATGGGTGAATTGTAGTTAGTTTAGAACTCTGAAAGCAAAGGAATTTAAATCTCTTTCAATTTTCTCAACTACACTTGAAAATGGGGTTCACCCACTTAATAGTCATGTTTATCATATCAGTATCCTAAGAAGAATGAGGTAAATTAAACTTCCCCCCTGGGGCATATCCCTCTCTCCTCCAAGTAGCTTTATTTTAACGGCTCTATGCTTGTACTGAGTAAGGTCTGTCTCCTTAGAGTTGTCAGTTCTTCACCTCATCCTACCAGAGAGCTTCTGTTTCACTCTTCAAGCCTGTCATAATATTGGGCACTGTCTTAAAATTTAGAGATGTCTTCATAGATCACCAACATTTTTGCCTCAGGTGGATCACAGGTCTACAATGCTATATAGAGGTGACAAAAAAACCCCAAACAAATGAAACCACAAAATAGTGTAGACAAACACCATATTTTTATGTTACTCTTTTTTGTCAGGTGGAATACAAATCTGTGAAAATGAAATATAAATTATTTTCTAAACCTACACTATAAAAAGAACTTCTGGAGATAATCTCACAAATAAAGGTGATTCATGTATTTTTTTGTTACACCCTTAGGAAAAAGCATTGCACAGGCATCCTTCTAGAAGGAAAAGTGCAGCACTGCTTAATAAGACTTTTGACTACAGACAGCATTATAATAAAACAGAAAGACTGTTAACATTCCTTATTTTACTTCAGAGACAGAACATTGTTGCATTTTAAGCCATCATCAAACGCACATTAGCTGCTTGGCAGCTGGAGGTATCAGGTTGTGTAGAACTGGTGAGGTGCATTTGGGAATGATTTGTCTGAATGTAACCATGAACTTCACAGCCAAGGGGAGTTTGTGGCTGGAGAAGAGAGGGGACTGGAGGACTGGCCCAGCGGGCTGGAGAGCAGGCAGGCAGGGGACATGGAGGGCTTGCTCCATAGCATGTCACAGGTGAGACTGCGAGGCAGGAGAACTAAGGATGCACTAGGGCTAACAGGGAATCCTGGCTCAGGAGCTTAGAGGAGGGAGAAGCAAATGCAGTGGTAAAATTCATACCCTACCACAAGGTGGGGGAAAAAAAAATCTGAGAAGTCTGTTACTGTGTCTGGAAGTTCAAAAACATTCCAATGATGCCATTTCTTTAGATATTTATAGTAACAAGTGAAATGTTTAACATTCCAGAATCAACACACAGTGCTTCTTCGTGGAACTGAATTATGTCATGTAATTGTGATTCCTTTTTAAGTATTTGCCTAGGTTTCTGAACCAGAGTAAAGTGCATATAAAAGATGTATTGTCTTGGCTAGCAGAGCTCGTGAAACCCTTTTCTATCTATTGTTTAGCTGATTCTCTGAAAACTTAACTTTCTCCTTAAGAGCTCGCTGGGGTTTTCAGTAGCTCTTGTATTTGTAAAGTTTCTGCCCTCTTGGAAATATACAAAACCTTTTGTTGAGGACAGTTACGGGAAAATGTTTGCAATTCAATGTTCTCAGTCACACCCAGGCATAATTATCTGAAATAATGTTCAACCTCTGGCCCATTCCAGAGATTTTGTTCTGCAAAGGCAAATTGCCCATTGTTACAGATGCCCATCTTTTATAATTGTTGTAGAAATAATTTTACTCGTGGCATTACAAAAGTTATAACGTCTAAGTTAAAACACAGTTTTGTCACAGATTAAAGTTTGTCCCTTACATTATGCCAGAGTTGCTATTCTGTTTTTCCATAAAGTACAGTCACGCTACATTATGCAGTTACTCACTTTGCAAAGGGTATAAGGTAAAGATAAAGCATAACTGCTTCAGCTTCTACAAAACTCGAATATTTGCACCAAATGAAAATTGTCCATAACTACAGCAAACAAAATTTAATACATTATTAACTCGCTGTAATTAACTGGCTACTAGCCAATGATGAAAGCAAGAGATCAGATAGCTTACAGTGTTTCAATTTTATTTTATTTCAGTTAATAGCTTTGATAAACAAGCATTTTATACATGCTTAGGACTCAAAATCTTTCCCTCACTTTTTAAGTACTTCACAGATGAAGGAGATTCTAAGGTTGCTTCCTTTCTGTAAGAAAGTAACGGCTCTGCTGGCACTTCTTTCTGTACACTTCCAAAATGTGGAACTTTTCAAGTCTTGCGTGTAGCAATTTCAATATAATTACATTCCTTTACTCCCTGACCCTAAAATCCCTTTCAAGACTTGAACTGGCAATATCAGAGCTGAATTAGTTAAATGGGCAAGTAGATCATCACATACTCTTGACTGGCATCAAAATTACTGTCACCAGCAAACAAAATCCCAATGATAAAGCATGAAAGAAGAAAGTATTAAAATGTAATTATCTGTACATGCCCCTGAACTGTCCGTTCTTGTCTCTGAAGCAGGAGATCATTGCATATGTGTTATCATTTTTATTGGGGTGTTTTCTGGAAGCTAGAGGGGTGCAATTGAAGAGGGCCTTCAGAGAGTTTATAGCAGCAAAAATTAGGTCTACTGAGAGACAGAACAGAGACCTGTCCTTCCTAGCTGAGAAACTGGAACATTTCCAAGCTTTGCCTAACAGCGGGTGGCATGGGACGAGGATATTTATGCCTTACAACTAACTGTCATCTCCTGTACCAGCTACCTCTGTCCTTTTGCTTAAGTAGATGCTTCAGCAGCAGTGTCCTCTAACCTGCCTGCTATTCCTTGTTTCACTTGCTACAGCAAGAATAAGAGGCATTGAATTGTTCCTTTGTTCTTCCTCTTGTCATACCCTCTATATCAAATGTCTGGAGTAATGCCTTCCTTCCTTCCTTTGCTGCTAAAGAATCTCTCCTGTGGGAGATCTTGTTTTGATTATACAGTACCTTCTTAAAGCAAGCAGCAGGCAAACTAAACCCCCTCCTACTTTTCTTTAAAACCTGAAAGTTGTTAACAAGGTATTGCTCAGCAAGTCATCTCATCCATACATGTTACTGGAGGACAAAATATTCTCTGGAGGCTTCTTCTCATCACTTTGTATTTCTACAAAATTTCCTAAAAGGAAAATGAGACCCTTAGTAGCAGGAAAAAAAGAACCAAAACACCTTCAATGCAGCGATGTCTGGAAGTGCTTGTTTTAATTATGTTTTGTCATGGAAAAAAAAATTGATAGTCCTGATGAAATTCAGTCATCCAAAATGCAAAATCAGTCCCACATTGACTTTCAATTATGCCAATTCTGTTTTCAGTACCTCTGTCTGAACCCTGCAACAGAGTTTTAGGAAATCCCAGCTGAAAGCAAGTGGCAGAAAACACAGGCATAATTGTGACAACGTTTTAGTGACCATGCCTGGCCATGACTTTACAGAGTCCTGTAGGGAAGTCCCATCCTAGCCTAAAAGGTCTTGGAGATCTAATACTGAGAGCACAAACCATAGGCTACACTTATTAGTTCCAGTATTAAGTGACTGATTTCCCACTAAGATGTTCATCTTCCAAAATTCTGCCTGTTTTGTTTAAATTAAAATCCATTAAATATCCAAATAATCAGAATACAAGAATACTGTGGAAGTCAGAGCTTTTGCTTTGGCTTCAGATCACTAAAGGAGTGACCTTGAAAGGAAATAAATCTGCCTAATCTGTTCTCCTCAGTATTCCATAAATATGTGAAGGAATAAAATGGCTGTCAGAGTTATGAGATTCTTGCAGCAGTATTAAATGCACATAGAAGGCTGGAAAGAATGTTTTGCAGCTTTGCTTTTACTGCCTCCTTTGCGTTTTGAAGGAGCGAAGGGACTGATTTTAGCCCTGATCTACTCTGCATGGTGGTTGAGAGTTGAATCTTAGTGATGTTTCAATTCCTTTAATTTGATATTCTTGCTCAATGCCTATATAAAAGGCTATTTTTAATTGCTAATAGAAACAGTATTTATAAGATTTAAATATTGGTTTTACTTTGATGCAAATTGCAAATAATTAATGTTACTTTCACAGGTATTTCTGCATAATGGGATGAATACAGAATGACTTAGGAGTTGACACCTATGCTGCATTTACAAAGTAGATTAACCCAAACTAGACAAGGTGCCTCTGGGTCAGAGGAAAAGCTTTGAATCATGAGCTCTACTGATTCCTGCTGGGTCAGCTGAAGAGGATCTGGGTGGTTTCCATTCTCCTCCTCCTTCAGCTGACAGTTTCTGTCCCAGGAGTGGGGCTGGTGGAACAACGGCATTTCTACTGCAGAGCCACAGTAATACTAGGATAAACCAAAGGACATTTGAGTTTGTACATGAGACGATGAGCCATTGTACCTGAGAGGTCTGTTTCACCATTTCTGCAGGATTTAACTGCAACATGTGAAGAAATTAAGTTCTGCAAGCTGTTGGTTTATTTTAACTGCCAAATTGGGGTGAGGAGTAGGACAGTAACCTCTTCAGCTGCTGCAGCTTAATCAGGCAAGAGTCATGAATCAGAGCCATAGAGCTGCTCACCTGTGAGCTTTAATTTACCTTCTGGTTTATCCACCTGGCTGTCCTGCTTTACACCATTGGGTTGACTTAGCACTAAGTTGCTGGATCAGAGAGCAGTAGCTTCCTTGTGAAGCAAAAGTTGTTAGCTTTTCATCTGTGTCATATCCCAGTCTGGGAGATGGGAATGCAACTTGTGCCAGTAGATAGGGAGCAGATACATAGTGGGAAGGGAACAGTCTCTCTATCCTGTAGTTTTGAATGCTCTGGGTTCTCATGGAGAAACTGTGGTTTTGTATGAGTTCTGTAAAAGATGAATCACAGAACCATGTGGGTTGAAGGAGACCTCTAGGATTGAGTCCAGCCATGTTCACCACTAAACCATCACATCTAAACCTCTGTTAAACATCTGCAGGGGTGGTGATTGCACCACTTCCCAGGGCAGCCTTTTTCGATGCCTGACCACCCGTTCAGTGTAGACGTGTTTCCCAGTACCTAATCTGAACCTCCTCTGATGCAACCTGAGACATGCTTCAGAGAAGGTTTGTCTAGAAACGAAAGAGTGAGGTTTGTTTATTTTTTTAAATTATTTTGTTTGCATTGTACACAGTATGAAGGCTCAGGTGGGGTAAACTTCACATCATATGGTTCTGAGGTTGAGTTTCTTTTCCATATAATACATTTTTTTTTTTTCGGAGTGTGAGTATCTGGATTCTTGACATGGCATTAAGGAAATGTCAAAGTAGACATCTATTCTTAGTTTATAAGTCATTATTTAACAACTTCAAAGGTTTGACAACTACAAAGGAATGAAGCACAAACACCTTGGTATCGATTTTGTCTTTTGTATCGACTCCATTAAATTCTATTGGCATTGACAGCTGCTGAACTCTTCTTCAGAATTCTGTGAGCTTTCAGTCTCTGAGGACAGCTTAATTTCATTTTCCACACCTTTTTCCTTCTAAAATCTCTCTGCCATTAAACTATTACTTCAGTCTTAAGAAGAATTCTGTGATATTAAACCTATTGAAGTTTATCCTTCCTCTACCTCTGTGCTGAAAGATAATCCTATGGTAGCATGTCATGGATGAATTTATAGGCACTTGATATCGATGGATTTTTGATATTAGGTTTAGTTAGCAATGCAAAGACTAATAATCAGTCATAAATGCCTGGTAACATATAAAATTGATGATATAAAGAATAGTTCTTTAAAAGGAACTTAAAAAAATAGTTATTCTTTTATTTCATTAGAAAATATTACATCAGTTTATAGATTGCTAGCTAGGAATATATTTAATTTTAAAATGAAGAATAAATAAATATCAATAGATGCTTCTAGAAATATCATTTCTCAATGTGAGGCAAACTAACTGTGTTAAACTACAAAACGGAGAGCATTCCTGTATTGCTTTAGACAATGCTGGAAGGATGGCTACTGAGTGCAAAACTTAGTGGTTTTTCATTCCATTTATCTGCAAAAATAGCTCAGCCCCAGTTGATTCTAATGCAGGGTTCTCACAGATGTGCATGTGTACCTGCTGTATGGTGTTTTCCATGGTGACAAGTTAAAATACAAAATTGGTTTTGTGTAACCTGTGAAATCTGGGAGAACTTTTCACCTCCCTTGACATCAGTGACCGAGCCTTCTTTTGCCCTAGACTTCATGGGAAGGGCACTAGGTAAGTGGGCAAATGAGCAAAAAACAATGGTCCTTTTAAGTCAAGATGTTTGGTTGGTAACATGGTTGTCTGACCCCACCAGCTAAGGACACTCTGTGGAAAATGACCTCTCAGCTGATGAAGGCTCAGTAGAGCTGGCAGTTTTGCCTTGAACCTTTGGTTTAAGCTACTGTTTATGGGGTGGTTTAGTTTGAGTACTTTGCTTCACGTGGTTTCTGCTCTTGGTAATTCCCCAAGAAAAGTCTGCATTGCAGCATAAAAAGGACAAGGAATAATCCCCGGCCCTGGGGCAAATCCTGCAAGCCAGGGCTATGATTAGAAGGATGATTAGAATAGTGCATGCTGGTCTCGTCCATATTACAAGTCAGTTTGCTCTGGGTCTCATCCACCCTTTGCAATGTCTTAGTCCATAGACAGAACTGTTTTTTCGTGCTTAAGGCCACACTGCATAAAATGTCAAGGCTCTTTTGCATTGATCAACTTCTTATTTTGTAATATCAATGAAAATGTGTGATGCTCTGTGCTGTGGCTGGAGTATGTCTGAGGCAGCAAATTGTGCCAAGGTGGTTTTGAGAGACTCTTTTGGGTGATGGGAGGCAGTTGCCAGTAACGTCACCTATACTGTGTCTTGAAAGCAGACCTGAGAATAAATTGTCTCAAAAAATGGACATAGGTTTTGTTCTAAACAACCAACCAAATAGCCAATTATTTGGTATAAAGGGTAGTTTAATTTTATAAGTAATGAAAACTACACAGTAAACAGCACGGCGCTGGGTACACTGAGAGTCTCTGCTCCAACAGTGACACCCATTCGAGCTCGCAGGCTCCTTTTTTATACAGGCAAAGCAGGTTTATTTTTAACCAGTTCCAGTAAATGATTTTCTCCTTTTTCCGCTTTGAGATCTTTTCATCTGATTCTGGATGTTGCATCTTGGTGGTCATGGAGGCTGGCATCTTCTTTGGTGCGATTCTTAACTTAAAATTTAACTAGAGACAATCTTGTTAGTTAAGCTTTATCTGTGGTCTTGAGGTGCTTCTTCCTTATCTTCATTGGGTTTACTTCTCTATTGTATTAAGGTATTCCCGGATTATCTTTGGTTTGCACTGTATTTATTTTACTTCAAAAGGCTGCTTAGTTATTAACTTTAGTTCTTTTCTTTTTCAACTTTTTATACATTATTTGATAAGCTCATAGACATTCTGTTGCTAAGAAGTCTCGTTATGTTCTTGACATGAATTAATTTATATTTATCAGAGGTTTTACTTTGTGAAGAGCTTTTTTTTTATTTTTTTGTTTTGTTTTGTTTTTTTCCCATTCCAGAATAGTCTAGGATCAAACTAACAAGCAGTGTGAATGATCTGGGATGATTCAATGTCACTTCTAGACATGTTTTATGTTCAGCATAGATGTATCTTCAGGGAAGTTTATGAACAATTTTTGTGTAGAGCAACTCAAAGATTGCTGAAAACTATTGATAAAAGAAACTAAAACTATCTTGAGAGTTTTGAAGCTGTGGTTGTGTTTTATTTTTTTTCTTATTTTAGGGGAAACTGGAGATTTTTTTCCCTGAAAATGTATCTCATATTATATATGTTATTTCACAAACTTTGACCTTTATGATTAGGCAGCCATGCAACTTTCTCACTGAGTCGTTCTCACACTGTCCACTTTTAGAATGAGAAATATGGGGCAGAGCAAGTAGTAAAATCACAGATTTCTCATTCTGAGAGGGAAAGAGATGTGAGATGCATGTTAAGATGAGCAAAAGTTGTATTTTTTCTTAGGGAGTGAGAAGAAAAAAAAATAGCAGGAGGTGGTATTTGCAGATTATATTTTAACTACCAAGTTCAAGAACTGTCTCTGATTTTAATTTTCTCCAATTTAATTTCCCCAGCCCTGGAGATACTGTAAATCATCTTTCTCTAGTTTTGTGAATCTAGACCCTCACTGCCTTTGCTTTAATTTTCAGCATTTAATTTCATATCAACTGGAACATATTAGGAAGGGATAAGCCTTTACTTTGGAAAGGTTAGGATGAGAAGAAAGAAATCAGAACTTTTAAAACTAAGTTTGATCTGGTCAAAAATAATAATTGAAGTTTTTGGTTCAATTGCACATGAAACAGTGTTAAATAGAGACCTTCTTACAGCTACAGTTTTGAA
Source organism: Sakesphorus luctuosus (assembly GCA_013396695.1). NCBI lineage: Eukaryota > Metazoa > Chordata > Aves > Passeriformes > Thamnophilidae > Sakesphorus > Sakesphorus luctuosus. The sequence continues at coordinate 211,350 of VWZD01000344.1, forward strand.
CTGCCTTCAAAGTTTCTTCTGGGTCAAGATTGAACTGTTCTTATAAATTTTATCTGTCCCATTTTTTTTGAGCCAAAGTTGGAACCACTGAGGAAACACTGTAGAATGATGCAGAAAAGTGTATTTTGAATTACTAAATATTTCTTAAGGGTTTTCTTTGGTTTTGTAGTAGTAATATTTAAGTGCAACAGGAAACACTTGAATGTCACCCAAGCACTGACTGTATTCCAACAGATTATCCAGCTGTAATAAATGTAAGCATTATCATTGTTGTCCTAGGTAAGGTTTCAGTGACCGTGGATAAAAAAGGCAGTGCATGTTTTTAACTACATTATACCTGCATTCCAACCAAAATAAAACTAAATTAATGAAAAGAAGGCTATAAATGTCTCATTTAAAACATTCTTGCCTAATGAAAACACTAGGAAAGAAAGACCTGACTTATCCATTTGTAAGGAAATTACCATAATTTTCCAGTTCCTTGATCTTTTTCAGGATAATCCACACAGACTTCATGGTAGGTGTTTCTGACAGTAAACTTGTATTAGATATTGAAGTGTCAAAAAGTCTTTTAAATGCTTCTGATAGGTTAGTATATAGACATTTCTATGTGCATTTCATTACATCAAATAGTTTTAAACATAACTGAAGTGTTTAGCTTATCTCAGATTTTTTTTGATTTTTCAAAGCAGATATGGAATTGTACCAGCAGCTACCTGAAAGAATGAAGTTAGTGGTATTGGCAGCTATGCAGAGAGTTGTGTAAAAAATTTCAATGGTAATTTCAATTTTAGAGAATCTGAGAGGTATAAATGTATCACTAAAACAAGAAACAAATTTAAGGATGCAGTTCTTTCTTAAAGATATTGTTTCATTATTTTCTTTATTGTTTTATTTTTCAACTTAATTATTTGTAAGGTGACACAATATAGTTTGGATATTGTTGTGAAGTAGCCAGCAATTACATCATTGTCTGCTTCTCCTGCCTTTAAGGTACCATTGTTAATATTTCCAGGCAGTGAGGACCCCTAAGCTGATAAGCTGAATATTTTTAAGCTGTCAAAGTGAAACCTACACTTATAATCACATACAATAGAATGAGAATTATTAAGGCTGAAAAAGACCTTTAACATCATCAAGTCCAAGTAAATGAAGCACTGCCAGGTCCACCTCCACCTCTAAACCATGTCCCTAAAAATATCACTTGAGAAACATCAGAGTGGATGTACAAAGGCAGACTGCCATCAAAGAAGTAGTAAAGCTTAAAATGAAGTATGTTAGAGGAGCCTCCTTAACCTAAATTATATTCTGTTTTAGATTTTAAACTAAGCTGTAGGAATCAAATGCTTTCTCATCCCAAGATGAAATATATTGCCAAGTGTTTTGAGAGCCTTAAGCACTCATTGTTTCAGGAAGCAGGAAGGGAGAATGTAACACTAATTTTTTAGGGGGATGGATTTACCTTCACTCCCAGTAGGTTGGCCAGAGGGACAAGCATTTCTATGTTTGTCTGGCTTGAGTTACTGCTTCCTACCTATACTGAGAACTCCTGCCTGCATCTTAGTGCTGGGGAGCTGCAGAATTTGTTTGCAAGTAATGAATGACATGATGTTGTCTCTTAAAGTAATTTTGTTTCTGGCATTTACTTTATAGGGAGCCGGGGATAAATACTAATACATGTCTCAGCATCTAGAGAGTAGTTTGCTACTTCACACATCTCTAGATAGACTACCTCATCAACAGGAACTCTTGCTCCTGTTTCCTTAATGACTCACTTCATCCCTTCTTGGACCCAAAATCCAAACTGAAAGCAGGACTTTTCCCAGTTCCTTTAAAACATGTTGCTTTTGCACTTGTCTGTCATGCAACGTTCATAATCCAAGAAATGTTTTCTTCACCCTAAGCAATTTTATTCTAATTGTCTATAAATATTTTCTGCTTATGGAGTCTGAAACAATAGCATTAAAATGTTATTGTGCTTTATTTTGGTATCAGAAAGTTGTGTTAAAATGGGCTTGACTGCCTACAAGAATCACAAAGCAGTAGTTTATATTAAAATGTAAACCCCAATTTTAATGTTCCAAGACTTTGAACAGTTTTCTAGTGGAGAAGGCAGTATAATATCATTACAGAAGAATCAATAAATTGAGGCTCGAAAGCTAAAGGGGCATTCAGTTTCTGAGTCAAGGGGGTTTCACATTGGATGCCCTTCTAGGAGTCCCACTTTACCAAATTGACAGAACTCCAGCATAAATTTCTCTGCACCACAATCACACAACAGAGAAAATGTCTCTCAAGTACCCTTTTCCCACTCATTTAAAGGTCAAAACTAACTCCTTTGGTTCCATTTGAAAACCCACAGGTGTGGTAAGCAGCTTAGGTTACAAAGCTAATGACTGATAAAGTTGATTCTGCATGACAGAAGGAATACAGAGATTTTTCAAACAAGATTTAGTTTGCTATCTCAATTACTAGCCCTGCTATTTTAACCTCCACTAATTGTGTGACAGCGTCCAGATTTGCTGTAACAGATGTGTGCAAGTAAAACAACTTCATGCACTTAAGGCCTGGCTGTTGAAATGAGGCTGGGGGGGAGGATTAGGGAAAGAGATACCACTTTCTTTCTCACTCTAAATAGGTGTCATACAAAGCTGTGCAATGTGGAAAGTTTTCCTCTCCTCCATCTGGGCTTTTCTGTTCTATGTCGTGGATGGATTACCACAGGGCCACTCAGCAAATGGTTCCGTTTTTAAGGTTCATTTTAAAGAAGAAACAAAACCAATAATACCTGCAGCGTAGAATAGGCAAAGAAAAGGGAAAACATGATGGAGGAGAGGAAATCTTTCTGTAAAAATTAAGTGATTCCTACTCCTAACTGCCATGGTGAGGCTGCTGAGACACCTGGGGAGCTCACCTCTGCAGCTGTGATATGAGGCTCAGAGCCTGGGAGCTCACCAGTTCTACTCTTGCTGTCAGCAGAGATGGGGGATTTTTAGAAGACTGGGAACTGAATTCCTCAGTGGCTGGATAGACATAATGTCGAAGGACCAGAGAGGATAACTGTCAGGAATGGCCTAACACTGTATTTCATTTTGACAATTGAGTGTCTTGGCTCAGTTTTGACAGACCGGAATGGTCTGCTGGGGAAACTGTCTGGTGGAAAACTCATGACGGGTTCCAGCAGGGAGATAAATAGAGAGGGTTCCCCACTTGCAAGAAGTGGTACATCTGCAAAGCCTTTCCCCTCTCTCTGGTTACAGTAGTGATGTAGAGCTGGTCAGGAAAGTTAAAATCTCATTAAAATTCTCTCAGCCACTGGTAGGAGGGAAAGGTACAACAAAATTTCACCAGGTTTGCAAGAACACCAGTTCACTTCTTAATCTGGGATTATAATTGCAGAAATGTGTTAAAAGCAGCCTAAAATAAAGACAAGAATAGCCAAAGTTGGTTGGTGAACAGATGAAAACAGAGGAGGAGAAAAGAACTGGAAGATAAGAGGAAGGATTCAGTGAGTATTAAGGAGAGCCCATCTGCAGCCAAGGACTCATGACCTCTGGTCTGTTTGTGTTTGCAGAAATAAATACTTTTTTGCCCTTTGGGAATTGTTAGCCTTGTATTTTCCAGAGTAGTATGGCCACTAAAGTGGGATGACACACATTGAATACAGAAAGTAATCTTTCTAGCAATTTTCCATGTCATTATTATTTTAAGTGATTAACAGACTATTTCAGTTTCCCAAGACAATATTTTGAACTGCATTTATTTGAGTTTGAACGTGGCTGATTGTTTTTCATATTAATTCCTGTTGGTTTTGGTGGTGGCTGGACATTTGAGATTGGGAAATGGCAATAATTGTATCACATTTTTTCCTAGTTAGTGTCATTGGTTTTGTATTGCAATGCAATTTCATTGAGGACAGTTGCTTAGAATTGTGACCAGCTCAGATGATCGATAACCAAAAGTGTTCACTGATCAAATGAACACAGAGAAAATCAAAAGATTATAAATACATTGAAGTATTCTTGTAATGGTAAATCTTTAAATATAATAAAAGAATTCACAAGGCAACAGCCAAAACCATTATAGTAAATTAAAATGTACCATTAACAAGAAAGGGTACCTCAGAGCTGGAAAATCAAGGGCCACCAGAGTAATGCTAACCACTTATATTACTCTTCATGTATTTCAAGGATTCAGATATGACAAGTGAGTTGTTTTCACCATGCTAATCCTGAGTGTATAGATGCTGTTATCCTTATCTGAGAAGCATGAGAGCTGAGAGGGAATCCACATCTTTACAACTGCTACTCACCAAGTGCGAAGGGTAGAGATCAATAATGCTAAGCTTTAATACTATATGAGTATGTGTATTTCCTACTTAAAACAAACAAACAAACAGGATTTTTTTTTTATTTTGTGAATTGTTCTTTGTTTCTGAAAGAGAAGTGTGAGAAATACCACTGTTTTCTTATATTTCATATATTTAATTCAAATAGACATTGTCTGTTGGAGACATTCTGATGATGGGAACATTAAAATGCTTTAAGTGATGACTGGGAATCATATATGAAACAGAGCACAGTGACCTAGCACTCTTATATTTACACATAAATTAGATTTTTGTTGGAGATTTCCATGTAAGTAAAACGATGTGAAAGGTAAGGATGAATTCCAGTTGAAGGCAAGAAAATTAATAACTATTGGTCAAGACTACGGACTAACAAAATTTGTCATAAGCTATTCTAAAGCATATACGTGTGCATAAAATATGTGCACTGTTTCATTAATGTGTATCAGAAATGGATTAAATGCTAACACCTAGGAGAGCAAAAGTGTAGTTTTTAAGAAGAAAGTAACAGTAATATGGAAGGGGGAATCAATCAGCCTTTATACAGATTTGTGTCTCTCGGCTGAGCTGCGATATTCTTTTTTGTTCTTTTGCAGAACTAAGACAATGGGAAGGTTTCAGCTTTTGTAATTTTCTCCCTCCCTTATCTCTGAGAGTTTGCATTGTATATTATGGCATTTCTATTTAGGAAAATACTTTGTGGTCTGTATAGTCATGACACTTCTGTTTATGGATGATTCATTGTTGCCTTTTCTTGAAGAATATCTTCAGATCTCTTATTTAGCAGCACTGGCCATTCCACATTGTCTCTTCTAACAAATTCTGATTTCTGAGGTAAGAATAGAGTTTTGTGGAGGCTGACCTCCCATTCTTAGTTTCAAGGACTGAGATGCTAGCTCAAGCCACAGTGATCAGTTGAGGCAGACAAGATTAGATAAGGATATATATTTTCAGGGGAATGTAGGTTTGCTGGATAATAATGCATGGGAACGAGAATCAACTATGGATCCACTGAACAAACAAGTACAGCATGAGCAAACCACATCAGCATGCGACAAATCAGAGGGGGCAGAGATGGCCCTTCAGTTCTTGGTTTACTCCAGGACTGCCAACAAAGGCAATAATTGTGATGAGCTCCTTGATGTGATGAACTGTCTACCAAGACCAGTAAACAAGCTTCTGCCACACAGTAAGGCATTTAGGTAACTAACACCTCATTTAAAATTAAAATTAGCTGCTTTGTTGGGGAGCACTTCCCAGTTCCAAGGGATATCTACTTTCTTTTTATTTTTTTCCACAATTGCTGACATATAATTGTATCGTGTATTTTTTTCTGAAATTTGTTTTTGCTTATCCATGCATGCTATTAATTTACTAGATTTGTTTCTGAAGGATTAAAAAACTTTTTTTTCTCTGAATGTTGCACATGGCTTTGATTTTTCAGTGGCATCTGTGCACAGTGAATTGAGATGTATTTATAGTGTTAGCTTGTTTGAATCCTTTCTTTTCTCAGACCATGCAACATTAGCACTTGTGACAGAATTGTTTCATTTCAGAGGGTTACTACGCTTAAAATGCAATAAGTAAATATAATGAACTATAAGCAGGCTGTAGGCTTTCTATTTTTCTCACTGCAACATCTGTGAAAGGAAGACAAGAGGGAAGAGAAAAGCAGCATTTTCTACCTTGCAATGTATACCCTTTAAATAAAGGCCAAAAATGGTGGTACAGAAGATTAAATGTCCGCAGTTTTGACACTGAATGAAAAACAAGTGGGTTTGAGAAACAGTAATGAAGGAGTTTCACAAGTAGACCAATTGACTTAGCAATGTGTTTGTTTGATTTTGAGTTGTTACTGGCGTTTTTCCATTTGTCATCTAGTAATTTATTAATATCCAAAGATTTTTGTACCAAGTAAGCATCTCTCCATTTTTCTACCAAGTAAAGTGGTAAGGTGGTAAAATTTTCTTTAGAGCAGTGGGATGACTTGGAGGGACTGTAGAACAGCGGGATGACTTGGAGGGACTGTAGAGCAGCTTCATTGCCTGCTGCAATCAGTATCTGAAAGCAACAGCTAGTTTGAGGTAGTGTCTGATTGCATATTTCTTCATCAGCTTCTTAAATTAACTCAGAGTTAGCTCAAACTTCCCACACAGTTCCTTGTATGTTCCTGAGTGAGGTGTGCCAGGTTCTGTGTGTGGGCTGAACTCAGTGGGATGTTGGAGCTCATAATGCTCCTCGAGGGCGAGGAGCTGTGAGATGTGCAGCTCTACCAGCGCACTGTGCAGATCCCCCACCTTCTCCCTCCTCTGGAGACCCAGGGGATAGTCCCTCCAGGACATGCCTCAATGAGGAATGGGCCTCATGAGCTACAAAGGAGAAGCTGGTTTAAAAAATAAAAATTAAAATTTAAAAACAAACAAACAACAAAAAAACCCCACTGGGTCAGTAATGTAGCAGTGTCCACCTCTGCTCAGGTTGCCTGTTCCAGTTTAGTCCAAGACATCCATACACCAGATTGCCATGATTAGCCATAAAAATGGCCCAGACATATTTCCATAGAAAATCAGGCTCTTTATTTTAAAATTATTACAGCAAAAACTTGATTACATTGAAGACACTGTATTTTATGAGGCTTTTGAAGACCAATTTTGTCTTCCCTTGGTCCTTTGTATTCTCTATACTTCTTAAAAGTTGTTTGTTTGTTTTTTTTTTTATTTTTCAAAACAATTTAAAAGTTATCATTAGAGCTACCTTGATTTATGGAATTTATAGAATTATTATCCCTCTAACTATATGCAATATTTGTAGGAAATAAGCAGATGTACTGGAATTGGTATAACAAAGATGCTGGTTTAGATTTTTTTTAAAGACAACACCTTTGGAGGAAAACTTCACTGCGAAACTTGTTGAGCTTCTAAAAAGGTATTTTTTTCTCACTGGATCAAATGAAGCTTCTTCCAAATCCTGTGTGTGAGTTTATGGGTGGGGGGTTTGGTTTTGTTTTGGTATGAAAAAAGAGAGAAAACCAAAGAAATAGTTATTCTTTGCAGCAGAAATGAGATGGCAACAAATGCCCTTCTAGGTTCCCGTCTTAAATAGTTTGTTGATTAGATGTGGGTCATTGCTTATAAAGATGAACTTGTTAATCATCTGGAGAGAATAAAATAGAAATACTCTTTAGAAAATCAGAAATATCAATAGAATGATTTCTATGGCAGAAGCCCTACCTAATGTGATATTAAAGCAAATTCTATTAATATAAACTCAGTAATGATGTGGGACATGAAAAGTCCTTTAAAAGGAAACTTTTGTGTTTTGAAGCAAATACAAAGCAGTTTTGATGGTTTTATCTCTGTGTTCTGTCTTTGGGGAAAGAAAGTAGAAAACAAACATGACAGTACATTAATTCATTGTTTCAGTAAAAGATCAGATACATTCAAAATGCACATTTGTTTTCCTTTTTTGACTTTAGTCTGTGCAATAGGGGAAAAGACCAGCTTCCTCGTAGTAGATGAATGTTGAAAGTACATAATAAACCCAGATCTCTAAACACATCAGTCATGTGTCATCTGAAATATGCATTGTGTCTCACATTGCAACTGCTTCCCCAATATTCATGAAATATTCATGCTGGATATATGCAGTACGTGCCACATGGATAGATGTGACATGAAACAACAACAGTAATCAAGAGTTCACTATAAGGAGGCCAAAACAAAAGCAGGACAGCCTCCATGTCACCTTAAAATATGGTATTAGGAAAGAAAATGGATTACAAATAGAGTATGCAAGGCTTCCATTCTTACAGATGTGTGCACACACAAACCTGCAATTACAGGCACACGTGCACACCAGAGCACTCTACTGCCTATTCCATCAGTCAAGTCAATGAAGAGTTGAGTGTCTAGCAAGGATTTATCCTTTACTATAAAGGGATGACATGACTCCCTAATCATGGAGGAATCTTGGTTATTAATGGTGAGTTTAGATGCTTAAGCTCATGGAGCAATTGGATATAAAAGAATATTCACACTTTAATCCCACTGTTTGAATTACAACTCTTTTTTCCTGTTCAGTTAGTCTGTCCTGTTTATTTTCCTTGGAAGCTGAAAAGAGAAATGGGTCTGTGCTGTGTTTTGTCACCACCCATCATAAATCCTCAGGAGGATGGAGTAATAAATCTCATTTCATAGGTAGATGGTGGAGTACCTTTTTATTTTAATTATTTTTATATAGGTTCATGCTTAGATGCCAGGCACATTTGCACAACCTGAAAGCATTTCCAGGTGTCAAGGTCTGGTCAAATTCCACAGACAATTCCCAGAGGAGCTTGAAATATTTGCAGGTGTTTCCAGTTGTACATTTCTTGTTTTGTTTTGCAAAACCAAAAGATAAACCGTAACACCGAAAAAGGGCTATGAGTCACAGGATTTTATTATCCATACTGCTGTTGCCTTCCTTGAGTGTTCAAATATTTTCTTTAGTTTTATCAAGTGATCCAGGAACTAGAACTCCAAGCTACTTGTGAAGCACTTGAAATTATTACATCCCATTTTAAGCCTTTTTGCAGCTAAAATAATGAAATGTATCTCTAATAGTGACAGCTGATAAGCACAAAACATGACTATCTTATAACAGACTTTGAAACCATCACCGGTGACCTTCCAGAAGACAAATGCAACATTTCCTAAAACAAACTTTTGTTGGTGGCATACTTCTTTGGCCACTATTTATAACTAAGTTTCCTTTCACCATGATTATGTTCACATGCACAAAGTCTTTTTTCTCACTGGTGCTTTGGATAAAAGATCTCAGCTGCTGCATAAGACAAGTTTAGGAGGAGTTCAGACCAACAGAGATGCAGTCCAGCCCTCATTAAAAGCTGCCAGCCATTGGTTTCTTATTCTAGGCAATGCCAGCAGTGTTTGAAATAGGTGTCAGAGGAGAGGGGGAAAATGAAAGAGAGAGGCACGTGGGTCCATCAGCTGATCAGCTCACTGGTGGAGATGGTGAAATCTCCAGGGAGGAGGATCAGCCTGCACTCTAAGGAGTGTTACTGGAAAGGATTCCAGTAGGGTGTTATGCTGTGGTGATGCTAAGCCAGTCCAGTGCAGAGGAATCTAAAAGGGCTGATGGGATGATGGATAGCAGAGTCCATCAATTAAGAAGCTGAAGTTTTTCCTCCTTGTTTTGAACGTGGATATGGAGGAAGAGAGAGGAGTGAAACCAGCAGGTGTGCTGCACCCCTGGAGTGGTTAGAGATTAGCAGGACTTTGTTTCCTTTGGGAACTGTTTGGCCTTTCAGATAACAGATAATATGGAGGGTGACCTGAGGTTCCAGCTGTTTAGTTGTCTGTGTTACCTGATCCTTATCCTCATAATGCCTGAAATATTAAGTGTAGGTTTTTAACATGATATATAATCCAGTCCCCAAATGAATGTTTAATAAAAATTGTGACAGATTTTTCCCTGCAGCCACAAATAAAAAATTAACAAATAATACAATACTTACAAAGTATTGTTTTCAAAGAAAGAATTTTTTTTTTCCAAGAGAAATGTGTTACTATGATTTTTTGAGATTTGTGTACTTGGTTAACCCAGCCACCCAATTTTATTCCCACAGTGGACAAGCAGAAGAGATATTTGCTCATTCATACCAGTGAACTCATGTTAAGGGGCTTCCTTCTATGTGAAGAAAAATTTTCTAAATGGTGGGTGCTCGTCAGTCTTTAACTGACTTAGAAAAGGCATTATTTTGAAAATTACCATGTCAATTTAACTGTGACAGTAACAGAGGCAGGTAGCAGCAGTTTTCTTCTGATTATGTTAAAATCTCATCTATTATTTAGTTTAAAACTGACAGCATATATTAAGGCTTAATGAAGGCTTTCAGTAATTTAAAAGATGAGATTTATCTTTGCAGATTTTTGGGACATTTCTGTCATTTATGAGCACTAGGATTTGAAGAAAAGCTAATCTTAGGAGGAGTTTCAGCAAAGTTATTTTTACTTTGAAAAAAAAAGAACTTTGAATTAAAAAAAAAGAAAAAAAAAGGAGGTTCTTTGAAAATTATTACATCTAGGTTGGGTTGAGTTTAAAAAGAAACCAAAAGAGTGGTGGATTATTTTTTCTTCCTTTTTTTTCCTTCTTTTTTTTTTTTTTCCCTTTTTAGGGGCATATATTAAAATAGCATTAAAAAGTAATAGAACATCATGAGCAAAAGTTGGAAGTTCAGGCTGGTTTATGAAAATGAATCTTCTTCATAGACTTTTCATAGTGCTCATTAAAAGTGACTGAATTTAAATGACTCTGTCTCCTCGAGTAAGGAGAATTTTTGAAATTCATTCTTCTGAAGCATTGCTGAGAGACAAGACAGTTTCCATTTTATTTGTTAAGGTTACACTGGTTTTGTTTGCTTGATTGGTTTGGGGGTTTTTAGTGGTTTGTTTGGTTTTTTAAAGAGGTCTACAATTATTCAGTGTTTGTGATTTTGCCTGACTCTCTCTTCCTCTGAAAATATCTGAAGCTGGTGGCTGATTTCAGTCAAATTTGACAGAAGGCGAGAGGTCTCCAAGGTAATTACGTTTCTTTCTATTTCATAAAGACAGTCAGAAAAAAGAATGAGCTTTGAACTATCATAAATTTTCCTCAAGAACTTTTGCTCTTGTTTTGGGAGAGCAATTTTAAGGAATTGGGAAGTGATTATAGTGGGAAAAGAAGGGACTTATATAAACATATGCAAAATTGATGGAAAATCTTTATCATATATAGTTAAAGTGAAAATCAACCAAAACCCATAAAGTTTTAGGAAAGCAAGATTATTTTTTTTCCCATTCCACTGCATTTTCTTGTTTTAGCAGAGGGAAGGAAAAAGTGCAGCTGCCATAAAAGAAAACATCATTGATTCATAAGAGAGATAAGAACTGAGATATAGAGGGGATGACTTTCTTATGAACTGCATTTCTAAACTGAGGCAGTACTTGACAGAAAAATATATTCCGTTTTTGAAGAGTGGTATCTTTTTTAAACACCCAGAATTCCATATTTTTTTCTAATTGCATACTTTCTATGATGACAGACATATGGTTTAATCTTTGAAATTGAGCAAGAATTATGTTTTGTGGCTAATTTTTCCTGTCAGCTGGGGAGAAATAGAGCCACAAGTGGTTATGAATCTTTAACTACTCTTTATAAATAAGCGAAATATGCAATTTTGAGATTAATATCTGTGAAGAAGTGGAGACTGCATTTATGTTGTACTTTTGCATATATTCCTGACATTAGGTCTTCTTTGGCAGAACAACACACAGCCGAATTTCAGCCTTACAGACACTGATAAATCCTCAGAATTGACTTTGGTTAAGAGTGTTATAATTAACGTGTGACCATCAAGCTCCCTTATTTTATTTCTTTCCTGTTTTTGTAAGTAAAGCTGAAACTGCTTGGGAGTTTGTGGAGTCTCAAACCTTGGAGACAATCAAAAGCCATCTGGACTAGTGCACCCTGAGCAACCAGCCCTAAGTGGCACTGCTTGAGAGAAAGGGTTGGACCAGATGACATCCAGAGGTCAAAGAAATTTTTATGAAATGTGGGTGTTTTCTCTTGTCACAGTTTAATTTTTGCTATTAGTCAAGAAAGTAATCAACCATAAAATGTTTGGAATATATGAGATTTGAAAGGGGAATAAGAGCAGTCAAGAGGAGCTGCGGCTTATGGTGTGTATTGAAAACTTCCACTGGTGAAATAAGGTCATTTGCAAATCTTGCTGGTGGCAGGTAACTGGGACAGCAAATATCTAGGTTAAATATGCTGAAATTTCTGTAGAATAGACGCACAAACAAAGAATTTAATTCAAATGTTAAGAAAGTGTCTAGGGCTGGTATAACATTGATATACTTTATGTCATTTACGGTACATGGTAAAACTCAGAAGTTCTATGTTTCATGTATTATTTTTGTAATGAAAGAAATGTTTATTAAATGTGCTGTTCAATGAAACATTTTTTCATGAAATGGCAACCCCTTTCCAGAGCAACGTCACTCCCAGAAGTGGGAACATCAGCTGTTGCTGCTCACAGGTAGCACACACATCACACCAACCTTCAGTGAGGTGGCTGGGGTTTTCCCCAAAGACTCTCTGTGTCTTTTAAGGTATTAGGAGAAATGAAAAGGATGTCACCTTCTGGTAGGGACCAGCTAGTCGCTGGCAAAATTGCCTACAGACAAGCTATTGTCTTCCTCCACTGTGGAGAGCAGTGGAATAATTATTATTTCTAAGACAGACAAAATTCTGACTATAATGGGGGAAAACTATTTGTAATTATAATTTTCCCCTGTGCATTAATTATTGCAAATAATACAGAGAGCATGAACAGTGGAAAACTAGCAATTTGTTAGGGAAAGGAACCAGACAAAAGTGAGCAGGCGCAGAAGTACAATTCTTATGAGACCCTATGTTTAATTATTTTTAATTCATAAGCTAAGTGACAGATTTAGTTAAAATCCTGAGAAAATTCTGTCTTTAATTAGAGTGTGTCTTTTGAGCGGGCAAGGTGTTGTAACGTATCCTTCAAATAAAACAAAGAGGATAATTCCTCCTTTTTTAGCACAAATATCTGAAGTCAATCTTTGTACAGAGATTATTTATATAATATGACACTAAAAGGAATGAAAATTAACATATGCCGAGGCTACTTCAAGGTGGCAAGGCAAGCTCTTGCAGCCTGGGAAACACTGTGATGAACATTTCCTGTGCAACACTGATTTGTCCCCTTCAGGCAGGTGCACTAACACAGTCTTTAATTACCTGCTCACAAACTGGTATTACCACACAACCTTTAACTTCTGCTGAGTAATGAATGAGCTGCTCTTTAGTATTTCCTTCCAACTTCACCGTTCCCCTCCTGCATGTAATATTTACAGCACACAGTTCAATCTGCACACTGAAGACACACGGAGTTATTAATTTATTTCCTCATGTGCTTTTTTTTCCCGGTATTTCAGCTGTTATTACTGGATTCTGAAAGGGATGTACGTATTTTGCTACTTAACATTGTAGTGCCTAATTTGTAGATATCTGGCTCTCAGCTTAACTCATATGATCCCATCTTAAAATTCCCTTTCTGGCATGTGGATGATGCCTGAAATGGAAGAAAGAACTTTCCAATCAATATTAGTATAGATAAAATAGACCGCAAGTCCTTTAATTGAAAGCACTTTAAGGTGCAATATACATAGGTGTGCACGCAGCATGAAGTTCTTACAAATTTGTAACACCAATTATCATATCTACTGGATGCATCCATCCCCAGAATTGTCCGCCCTTAGATCCTTTCTGAGGTCTGCCCCTGGCACACCTTCACCGAATGGACTCGAAGGTCTTAAGACCTTCCTCGCCATCATCACTGTCATATCACATGCCTTCTTTGAAATTTCTCCAAGGTTTCTGAGCCTTCTTCTTGGAGTACAATGATATTTTATTATGACCTTCTATGCATGTGTCCCAAATAGGATGTCCTTGCTAAAATCTTTTTCCTTGCAAAGAACATTAAAAAAAAATCATGAATTTCAAAAATGTGATATAAAACATGAAAATGGTTTAGTAACTGTTAACTGTCATTTAAAAGTGTTTGAAACTATACAGTTACATTAAAAAATTATGTGCTACAAATCTTAAGCATCTTAGGGTATTACTGACACCTCAGGATTGCTGCTACAGTCTTTTCTACAGAACAGGGAATCCTCAGCTTGGTTTAGATGACATGAATTCTTGTAGTAGTGCAGATGTGTCTAACAGTCTGTCATCCTTAGAGACGGCTCCTGGTGCCCAGTGTGGTAGTTTGGAGGCATTCCATCTCTGCACAGGCTGACTATGGATGTCTGTGCATATAAGGGATGCTTGTTTATGTGAGGTCTGAACACAGGGGCCTTTTGCCACTGTTAGAGAACACATCCAAGGCATATTACAGAAAGTCTATATACCAGGTTGCACAGGAAGGTTACAGCCAACCTTGGCCATGTTTAGAGCCAGGTTGGATAAGGCATCGGGCAGCCTGGTGTGGTGAAAGGTCTCTCTTCCCATAGCAGTGGGGACTGAGACTAGGTTGTCTTCAAGGTCCTTTCCAATCCTTAATATTCTGTGATTTAATTTCTTCAGGAAAATAAGACGATTTTGGCTTCTTTTTCCTGTTGGGATGGTAAAATCTTTGTCTTCTTTCTTACCCCTTACATGCTGGTTTCTAGTTAGATACTCAAATTATAGGACACTTAGATTTACTTCTCACCTTGTTTTGAGTGAGCTTTCATGTCTACAAATACATTCTTTTGAGAAGAATCTCGTTATTACTAATCAAGTGCTGTTGAAGTGAGAACTCTGTCAGCACCTCCTGCCAGGGGTCACAAGAGGCCACTGCTAAACCTGGACTGGGCATCACTTGCAGCCTGGTGTGCGATAGATATGGTGGTGGGGAACAGCAGCAGAGCTGTGGGTGGCCACGGGGTGGTAAGATGGGGAGTAGGGCTTGGGTGAGGCTTGGTAAAGCCTGATGGTGCTGGGGTTGGGGAAAATCTCTGGGTCCCAGCCCCCTGGGACTGAGGGCAGCACAGCAGGCAGGGCAGTGCTCTGAAAAAGAACAACCCCGTCCCACAGCAGCCATGCAGGCAAGTTAGGCAGGTCTGAGGATGGTCACCACATACAGCCAGGGGTCCTGATCATCTGCTGTGGCCATAGCAACCAGGAGGACAAGGCTGGGTCAGGCTGGAGTCCAGCTTAGAAGTACTCACAGTCAGGCACTGACAGGGCTGTGACACAGCAGCAGAGCTCAGACAGCAATCCAGGATGAGAGGTTCTGCACAGAAGCAGCTCACAAGGGAAGGAGGAGCAGTCCCTACTGAGGTTTCTTCTCACTGTCTTTATTGCATCTGTCTTCAAGGTCATCAGCTGTGCTTGAATTGACCTTGAGTCCAGGTAGCCCNCCTCTGGGTCCCAGCCCCCTGGGGCTGAGGGAAGCACAGCAGGCGGGGCAGTGCTCTGAACAAGAACAACCCCGTTCCACAGCAGCCATCCAGGCAAGTTAGGTAGGTCTGAGGATGGTCACCACGTTCAGCCAGGGGTCCTGATCATCTGCTGTGGCCATAGGAACCAGGAGGACAAGGCTGGGTCAGACTGGAGTCCAGCTTAGTAGTACTCACAGTCAGGCACTGATGGGCTGTGACACAGTAGCAGAGCTCAGACAGGAATCTAGGATGAGAGGTTCTGCACAGAAGCAGCTCACAAGGGAAGGAGGAGCAGTCCCTACTGAGGTTTCTTCTCACTGTCTTTATTGCATCTGTCTTCAAGGTCATCAGCTGTGCTTGAATTGACCTTGAGTCCAGGTAGCCCACACCGCAGGAGGCAAGGATTGCTTGGGATCCTGACAGCTCCATTCCCACTGAAAAACTTCAAAGTGTCAGAAGGAGGGAGAGGAGAAATCATGAGCACTTCATAGCTAATGGTGAAGCAGACCTGAGCTTTCCTGTAACAAGAGAATTTTATTGTAAAATATGTATATATCCGGATGGCAAATTCAGTTTTAAAACTCCTCTGTGATTTCAAGCCATATTCCTATTATTCTTAAGTTGTATAGGGCAAACTCAGACATGGACAATGTATGTCCAGCAATTTAAAAGCATCAGTTGGGTCTTTAGTTTGACACACCTAGGGTATGGTTGTGTTGATGTTTACATGCTAATAGCAGCTCTCTCCTTCTTTGTGGTGTTGTTGTGAATGCTTGTGTCTGTAGATTATGTCCCAGATGTCTCGAATTAATTACCCCACAATAAGGGGCAGACAATTAGTGGCCACAAAGATGGCCTTGCTTTCATATTTTTTGATTACAGTGTATAGGTACAATAAACTGTGTTTCAGGTGACAATTCTGCTAAAATGAGCAGGATTCCATGGAGGTGACTTCAGTGGAGGCATTCCAGCTCTCAAGGGAGCTGTACCATCATTGTACAAAGGAACATAATGCTGATGTTTAAATTGATAGCCACATATATTTTTTTAAAAATATTTGTTTTACATAACATTAAGTAGTGTCTTTGGTGTATAATGTTAGTGATCTGTAACTGTTTCATTATTTATATCCTTTTGGAGAATAGTTGTATAAATGGATGTATATAAAGGAAAGGAAAGATTCAAAGGTGCAAATAGTGGATCTGGCCTGCAGATTCTCTCATCACCAAGACCTACACACCCTACCTGCGTTTTACAGGCCAAAAATGTAACTGCTGAGACCTACAGCTCTGTCAAGCACTGTCTATAAAAGTTTGAGATGATGTAAAAACAAGGATTTTCAGAAGGGTTAAAAAGTTAATTATATTACAATAAGAAGGGAGAGTGAGAGAATTGGAAATGCCCTAGGTATGTATAATGAGAAAGTAATGGGAAAGACTGAAATGCATTAATATTAAACCTTCACTACATAACTCATCCTTATTGGACACAGCTGTCGATAAAATATGCCCTTACTCTTGACAAGTAGCTCCTGTGTTTTGCTTGTAGATTAGCTTGCAGCCCTGCTCTGTATTCTTTATCTTCATCACTGCACCAGTCCTTTAATTAGGCAGTGAAATCTTCTGCATAGTGATTAGGAAATCACAGTTAAGAAGGTGTTACAAAGAGGGGCTCTGGAAGCTGCTCAAAACAGCTTTCAGCTTTGGAAATTCCTCCATCTGCAGTGGGAAGGAAATGTGTATAGGATCCAGAAAAGCATGTAAACTAACCTTTGCTCAGTTCCTGCAGAAATTTGCAAGCCTTTAGTATAAGGATACCGTGCTTAAGAAAAATTAGTCTGCATGTGAGGAGCCAGGAAGTTGCTCATTCAGAAATTACTAATCTTAGAAATCATACTGAGTGCCTACCAAAGTCAAAGATGTGTTCAACAGCTTCATGTTGATGAAGATTTTTGATTTCAAGAGAAATTATCTAGCATTCTGTCCAAATGTAATCAGAACTTCAGCTGCTTACGCTGAAATAAAAACTAGATTTGTTCTTCATAGGTCTGCTTTTTATAACACACTTATCTATTATTGGTTTGATTTTTTTTTCCTTTTGGAAACATAAATACTTTGGTTTCTGACAGTCTGATGGTACTAACTTTCTAATTCCCCAACCTCTATTATTGCTTGTTACATATGAAAGGTTGCGCATATATGGAGAAGCAGAGGAGTATAATGTGTAAATGCTGTCAAATAAAAAAGTAAAAAGGTCTTTTTTTTCCTTGAGCTTCGTGTTCATGATATGAGAAGGAAAGGCTTTCTAACCTTACTGAGTGGAGGCAGAAGGCACTGGAGATCATCTGCTGAGGGAGAGATTGATGTTTTGCTATAAATATTTGTGAAGAAAAGGAGGCCACCATTCTACAAAGCATCTCCTTTCTTGCTTTGCTTCATGTTCATGTATCTATATGTTCCCTGTAATTGTTGTCAGAATAGTCTGCTTTTCAAAGGAAGGTCCATTTAGGTTATGGTTTTGTAGTTTTTTGTACAAAAATGCACAGAAATTAATCTTGGTCTAAAATTTTGAGTGGATCACGTAAATGTTACAGAATATGCAAAAAAAAAATACAGTCCTTTGTGCCTATATGCTTTTTCTGTCAGTAGCATTCATCCCTCCAGATTTTAACATACTTTTTTCTTTAATGAATGAGATGCCCAAAATCATTTGGGTTATTTTTTTTTTCCCTCTTCACAAGCATTTATCAGAAATGTTAGAAATAACGAACATTGGACTGCAGTCTATTTTAGTGAATCTGAGTGCTGAGCTGGAGTATCTTTGTTCACAGCAAAGACAGGATCAGTGCTTATCATTAGACGTTGTCTTCTGTCATTGTGGCTGCATAAGTGATCTAGAATCTATGCCTTTTTTTTTTTTTTTTATTTTAGGAATTTTTTACTCATGTTGTTATTAGAGGAAACAATTTGGAGATTTATTCTTGGTGCCTAGGTAGCAACAGGAGAGTCTTTGTGGTTGGATGAATGAATATAACTTTTACTTCACCTTGTTGTAAGTTGGGTTGGAGAGACTTTGGCCAGTTTTCTGTATTTTTTGTGGTTGTGGGGTTTTTTTGTTTGTTTATTTTTTTGGTTTGTTTGGGTTTTTTTTTGGTTTGTTTTATTTTTTCCACTTTCTGCTTCCCTTTGTTATAATAGTAAAATTGTGGGGGGATAGCTTTTAAAAATAATAGGAACTTAGGCAGTTTATATTGTTTCTTTCCCACTGCAGTGGTAGAGAGTTCCCTTAACTGCAGAAAACATAGCACATGTGATCTGCATTACTTGTTCATTACCAGGATTAATCTACTCAGTACTTTAAAACTGATAAATATAAAATGAATTGTGAATAATGTGTGTTTGGGATTGATTCTCTACTCATAGTTATTCTTTCTGTGTTTTCAAGGACGGATTTAGAATATGAAAAATTGTAGTCTTTTAGAAATAGCTTTTCCTTTTTATGTAGCCACAGGCCTCAATTTCTTTGACCTCACTTTTTACTTTACTATTCCTGCTGCACAGTGCATTTGCTCTTTATGAATAAAGTAAGGGAAATCACTGGAACGGGTGATGAGAAGGGTCTCAGGATGGCACAAGATTATTTTGAACACTGATCTGACTTTATAGTTACTCATATTCTGAGTCAGTATATCTTAAATCAGAAAATAGAACATGTGAAGGCTAAAGTGCATAGCATTAGAGAATTCTGGGATTTAAAGCATTTGTACTTTGCCACATAAAGATGTTCTAAGTTCTGTAAGATTAAACGGGGAACTTGGACAGTACAGAGTGAAATTCAAGGAAGCAACATGCTGAGAAATAACGTACACCCTAAAGTCAGTGGATAGCACTGATTTTTCTGTGTGTGAAAGAGAAGAATATGAAAAAGGTAAGTGGAACAGGAAAAAAAAAAAGAAAAGAATTAAGAAGGTTCTGATGGTTTTCTCCCTTTATGGCACTAAGTGCCAACTTGAAGACTTGCAGTTTCCTGTCAAAAATTACTGTTTTTCTCAGGTATGCTGGTAGTGTGCTCAAGGAGTGGACTTTCCTTACAAGGCAAGATCAGTGTAAATAACCTTTCCTGAGTGGGGCTACGGCACAGTTTAACTTGCTTGGGGGCATCTGTGCAGAGTTGCCAGACTCGGGTGTTTTAAGGCAGTAGCTCGGGTTTCACACCACTGGTGCTGGAATCAGCTCTTGAGCAGTCAGTGGACTAACCCCGGGGTGCAGAGGGTAAGGGAGAGCTGTCCAGGGGTAGGGGAACAAAAAGATGAGAGAGAAGAGGAGAAAAAGTCATGTTGAGGTGCTGCTACAAAATGACTGGTATTCCTATGTAAACTGCTCCTTGTCAGACTGCAGTTCTGTTCCTCCTCTGCCTCCTTGCTTTTCAATCCTACCCTCTCACCTCAGACGGTGGTTGGATGTTTTTGCATTAAGTATTTCATAACACAAGTGTTTCCAAACAGGTTATAAATTTGAATCACAGAATTGTTGGGGTTGGAAAGGGTCTCTGGAGGTCATCTAGTCCAAGCCCCCAACCCCATGAGGAGCCTAACCCAACTAAATGGGGCTTCGGGTGGGCTCTTCTACTCCCTGTTGCTGAATCCAGACCACTCTGCAGAAAGTTTTGAAGGGCGAGAGGGAGAGCAGAGAGTGTTTCCTTTCATGGCCTGCTGTGAATTAGGTTCCTTTGGGAGTGATTCCCAGTTCTGCTTCAAAGAATGTTTGTGTTTCATCAAGATGTTTTTGACTAAGAACATTGACAAGCAGGATCCAGACCCCAGGACCCTTTTCTCACTGAGAAATAGAGACATGTATCTACATAATAAGGAATATGACATGGTATAAGTTTCAAGTCCTTAAGCAGCAGCTAAGGTGAAGAAAGGGATTCACCTATAATAGCCGTTTGTAGGATCCAACATAAGAGTGAACTTGATTTTAATTTGGTCATCAGAGCATTACTGCCATTTTAAAGTAACTGACTTTGAGAGTTTTTTAGTTCTAATTTACTACCTGCTATATAAAACAAAAATGGAGGAAAGGGACATATTTTTGATTTTTCCAAATATGTTTTCTCTCTTTCTCCTTTTTTGTTTTGTTTGTTTGTTTGTTTTTTAAATCTATTTCTTCCAAATATAAGTCTATATGATACCAGTGGAAGAAATTAGGAATGTTACCATTCTTTCACTCCTACTATTTTATAAAATTTTGAGTATTCATTCCCAGCATTATTAGAGTTACAGTAGGTAAGCTGCATTTCAGAGGAAATGCTCATTACTATAATTTTCCAGAAAACATGTTATTTTTCTTCCCCAAAATACTATTTGTAAAATATATGACAATACAGAGATCCCAAGAGTCAGGAACTTAGTATTTATATTGATACTTCTGAATAATAGTAATTATACAGTGACAAACTGCATTCTCTGGAGAATGTTGGTTTCTGGTATTAATGGCATTTACTTAACACAGTGTGTGTTGCAGAACTTCAGAAACTCTTAACAAAAGGAAAAAAATCTGATTGTTCAGGCCAGAGCTCATAGCAGGTCCTTTGAATAACTTCTGGCAAAGTCTAACGTTCTTTTTTGTTAACCTCTTCACCAGGAGTGTTAAACACCAGAAAAAAATCTGAGTGCACACTGAGAGGTGTAAATATGATCCTTTTCTTTTACAACTTGAAAACATAAGATGTTGAAAGGCAATTGCTTGGCCAAGAACTGATTTTTCATGCTTACATTTTGATATGGCAGGTTTGTTGTTGTGTTGGTTTGGTTTGGTTTGTTTTTTGTTTTGTTTTGTTTGGTCTTTTTGCTGTTTGGGGTTTTTTGTTTGTTTTTGGTTTTTTTGGTTTTTGTGGTTTTTTGTTTTTGTTTTTTTTTCTTTTTTAAGGGAACAATCAGTGCTACACTGTCTCAAAGCTTGATTACATGTATGTAATCTGCTGCAGGAATTTTTAGGCAAATAGGGGAGAGTAATTCTGCATACACTGTATGACAACACTGGAAGTATTTTCATTGGAATAATACATTAGTTGGATAACATGGGAGTATCTTTGTGTGTTCCCACTTAACTTTAGAGGAATATTACAAAATGAACGGGGGAACAATCCATGGCATTATGTATTTCTTTGTTGAATTAATTCCACTTTGTGTTCTAGATTGAAAAGAAAAGGGCAGTGGTTGTACCCTTGTACCAGTTAGACATCTATATTAACATAAAGGAAACTGTGAAAATTGCAGTATGAAAAATGTTCCCTGTACTGTCTGTCATTGAATTAATGTACAGGCAGATTTTCTTAGGCTCAACTTTTACACTCTCATATTCACAGATATGTTCTAGGCCTGTGATTTTTTTTCCACCTTTCCCTTCAACGTTGTTCCTTTTGAGGCATCTCCCACATGCCCTTTGCTTTAGTAGGTATGTGTGGTGGGGTGAGGGGGAAAGAGGCTGATCTTCTCATCTTCCTTTTAGGACACATGCTATACCTCCATAACATAATAAAACCACTTAATAAAACCACTTTTTGCTACTCATTCACATTATGTACAACACATCTTCCATGCAAAAGACTGAGCTGTGTTGCTGTACTCATCTGCACCAGTATTTTGTTTTAAAATTTAAGCATCTCTTTGAACGCGCTGTATGAAACATAGTTAATGTTTCTTTAATAATTAGGCTTTGCAAAGTTCATCTTCTCCAAATGACAGAAAAATGACTTCATTTATGCTATTGAAATGCACTAAATTGCAGCAGTCAGCTGCACTGCCTAGTTATGAAAACGTATGTGAAAACGTTCTTTGGCTGTGTGGCCTCCAGCATGTAACACTGGAAAATGGATTTGTAACTCAATGAATTAAGACTTTTTGCCTGAAGGCGTAACTATTAGGCATGCATTTTGCCTGCCTCTGAGGGTACATATGCTATACCTCTCCCTTAATGCCCTGCTTCTTTCTTTAGTAATGATTGTAGTATACTACTTTAAGTTTGCTCTTTTTTCTTCCTAGTATCTATTAATTGTACAGTTGCTTTTAATCTTTCAGTTGTAGTATTTATATATATATATGTTTATATATATATATATGTATATATATGAA
>VWZD01000344.1:233930-281651 GCA_013396695.1 Sakesphorus luctuosus
TATATATATGTTTATATATATATATGTATATATATATGAATAAAAATAAATATTATATATATAGTTATTTAAGTCTTTCATCCCTGCATGTCCAGACAAAAGTAACCCTTCAAGAAAACCAGATATTTTTTTCTTAAAAACAAGAAGGTTAACTAAAATAAGCAATTTTTTTTTTAATTGTGATGTGTCATTGCTGCTTCTCCTAACTATATGCTCTTCTAGAAAAAAAGATCCACATGGAATAGTCATTGGAACAGAGTATGTGGAGTTTCTAACACTGCAGGATGCACTGAATGGCTTAACAGCTTTTGGAGAATCCTTAAGAGCACTTTCAATAGTGCCATTAAAGAATTTTATGTTTAAAGCAAATTACACTCCAC
Organism: Sakesphorus luctuosus; assembly: GCA_013396695.1. Classification (NCBI taxonomy): domain Eukaryota; kingdom Metazoa; phylum Chordata; class Aves; order Passeriformes; family Thamnophilidae; genus Sakesphorus; species Sakesphorus luctuosus. The sequence continues at coordinate 234,311 of VWZD01000344.1, forward strand.
ACATTGAATTTTAACCTTGAGTTATTCCTACACTTTGAATATAAGCACGTTTTGAAAGCCTGAAATTGTACCAAAGAATGTAGAGTTTTTTCTGGATCAAGTAGAAAGCATTGTTATGTAAACCAATTCATTGCAGAGGAATTATTTCCAGTAGATTGTGAGAAAGTGTGAAAAGTAGCGTAAAATGAAAGGGTGGGGAAGGAGAATGGATGATGTCATAACTGTGCTTAGCCCTCCTTCTTGGTGAATGGAATTGGCAAAACCAGCCACTAAAATGGCTTCTTAGTGGATTTAACTCCTTCTCCTAAATCTGTTGAAGATGTTACATAAATGAGGATAATAGATAATTTATTTGCATATTTTTAGCAAAGTGGTTTTGACAATTAAGACTGGAACTAAGTGCAGCTGAAATTAAATATTCATGTACATTTAATGGCTTGATCATTATTGTTACAGAAGTTATTCAGCCCTTGAGACTTCAGGTATCTCTGGCATTTCCATTACCAGCAAACGCCACAGTGAACTTCCACTGCAAAATATCTGCATGCCAGATATAGGATTTATTTGGTAAACACATAAGTATCTGGAAGTCACTTCCTGGGCTTTTTATGTAGGTGGAAACTTCTCTGTCCACTGAGATATAAAAATGCAAGCCTAAGTTCTTTTACTTTCTCCCTCCCCCCTTGACAAGGGTACTGCTTTCCTATTAAACACTGCATAATGAATTAAGATATTTTTCTGTGAACTACACTCACAGCACAACTAGGCTGTGTTGAGATGCCTTAGAAATGTTTAGTGAAGTAATCAGTGATCAAAGTGGAATATCATTCTCATAAGCCATCCAGAAGGCCTGTCCTTTTATTCTGGGTGTGTTTAATATGACTATATTTTTGTAAGTCATAGGCAAATTAGAAGGAGATTATCTTAGAAGCTTGTTAGGGAAAATTTAATGTGGAGTACCTGTTAGTTTCTACTTCAGTCTCCTAAATCATACCAGAAAACATTTACGGTTTGTTGGGGAAACACTAAACTATTCACTGGTAGATCTGACTATTCCAGCCTGGAGGTTTAGTGATGCCATTCTTTCTCAAACCTGCTAACTAATCTCAACTATTACCTCCATGAGCAGTTCCTCGTCAACATGAGGGCTAGAATAGAACCAAGAACTGAAACAAATATTTGCTCCCAAGAGCCACCACATTTCTTATCAATTTTGCTCTACAAGCACATAAATCCAGATTGAAATACTTTTGCAGATGTACTTAAAAAGTGGAAAGAAAGGAACATGTCTTTTAATACTATAAAGAGAAGAGAGAAGAATAAATTCCCTGTGCTAATCTTGTGTCCCAAAAATAGTTGTACTTCGTGAAAGGGCTTTTAGTGTTTATCATGGTGCATTACATGTGAAACCCGTGTATGCCTATCTCTGAACAATAAAACCCAAAATCTGTGTTCACAAAGATGCAATTCTGCAACCTTAAAGAGGAAAAGGGGAGTGACGAGACAAGATTTTTAGAAGTCTGAGCCAGTGAAAATAAAAAAAAAAATCAGTTGCTTAACTAGGAAGAAAAATGAAGTTTTTCCTACAGGCTATATATCCAAAACTAGGAATGGTAGAAAATTGATAGAGAAAATGAAAATATAATCTTTAACCAGCAGCCAGCAAGAACAGTCCAGAAAGAGTTTAAATTTATTAGGAGCAAAAGCAATCCTAATGATTTTTTAATATAAATAGTAGTCTGTTAAGAAGGATGTGGAAGAGATAACAAGGACTAAATAATGTATTTGTATTTGGGGGAGGAAGAAAAGCAGACAGCTAATGCAGTGACATTACGTAATGCTAAAATCTTTTGTATTCTAAAAGGAAAGGGATGCTGATGACTGTGTGAGCAAACCCATACTGAGTATTAAAAATGCCTTAAGATGAGACAGAGGTTGGTCATGCAGTTGTGGAGCCAGCATTCCTCCCTCGCCTTCGTTATTGTGCCAGTGGTGCTTTGCTCTCTGAATTCAGCCTAAGAAGATCTCATGGTCTCTGTCTGGAAAGAGACAGAAATCTCTCTCTGTCTCTTCTGCACACTCATTTTATCCACCTCTGTGCAAGTTCATCCACTTGCTCGACTCACAGCCTGTGTCTGAAAGAGCTCCCTCTAATTGGTGATTAGCTTGCATCTATCAATCTTATTGTTAGGAGGATTGACAGTTGAGACAGATGTCCAGGCTTATTCAATTAAAGCTCCAGTTGCATCCATTGCCAACCTTATGTCAGGTCAGTTCCTTCAAATGCAGTTTGCAAAGCTTCAAGCAGAAGCTTTTTACATACGTTTTCAAACCTATTCTCTAAAAATATTTGCCACAATTTTCTGTTAATTTTTCTGAGTGAGGTTGGAATCTAATTTTAACTTTGTCTTCATTTTGCTATGCACTGGTCTAGAGCATAGGCTCATTATAGTTTTATAGCATGAACTCTTTTAGTGTGCCAGACTAATGCTTCATCATTCTGTAGTCAATATCCATAGATGGCATTTCCAAAGGTATTATTAGCTACTGCAAGTAAACAATTCCTTTTATTTATTTTTAAATTCACATCCTTTATGTGAATCCTACAAAAGATATTAGTTTCTCATTGAAATAAATGAGTCTCTAGCCAGATAAAATCTACTTGCAGTGTGACTATTAAGGTGGTGAATAAATGCCTTTTGTACAGCAGAAGGATTTCATTAACAAGTCAGAAAGGGCATTTTGACTTGTTTCCAACTTGGTGCAAGTATTTTTCATTCTTACTGATCAACACAAAGACAAGCAAGAGATTTTTCCTTCATAATGTTTCAGAAAGCCAGAACAAAAAGGAGTATGTATGTGTGTATTTCTTTTTGTATTGCACTGGAGGCGGGGGGAGGAGGGGAGTGAGGGATGGGAGGGATGAAGCTGGTTTGGTTTTGTCTGCTAAAAAAAAACTGGATTATTTCAAAAGCACTGGAATTCTTATGCAAAGATTTTGTTACAAGTGCCCTCATGAGTGATCTATTGATGTCATTAGCCCTCTTTGTGAGCTGGAAGGAAATGGTACCTCAAAAGAAGCTGGAAAGGATTAAAAATTCTAACAAAAAAAAAAAAAAAGTGGAGATTAGAACATCAATGATTCTTCTTTGCAGCATGTTGGAGTGCTATAACCAATGAAAGAAGAAGGTGCAGCATAACATTTCATGACTGAGGGAAGTGATCTAACTGGTAACAGAACTAAGAACAGAAGTTGAGTCAAAAGTCGGGCTGAATTGTTTCCTATCACCATTTTAATTTTTGCTTCTTGAGTTTACTGTGGCTCCATCACATTGTTGTATTTTCAGAAACAACAAACCCCATATTTTTATTGTCTTTTTGCCCCTCTTTTCTACTGTCCTTTTTTTTCATTCAAAGGGGTTACATGTAAACAGAGAGTCCCTATAGGTAAATTATTTGAATTGTTTGAGTCCCTAAAGCAGGAAAAAGAAGTTGAGAAAGAGATTAATTTCATTTTTATATTTATATCAAATAGTTCAGTTGTATTTTTCTATTGTATCATCTGCAAACTAGTTACTGGCATCCCTGTGCAGGATAATTGAAATGCTCAGCATAAAATCCCCTGCACAATATGTTTGCAGATATTTGGCTATATCATATTTCCTTGAAAATCCAGTTTCATTTCTGTGTTGATGTTCTAGTTTGAGTTTATGGGTATTCCTGCTTTTTCTTTTATATGAAACAAGTATGCTATTTCTGGAGACTCATTTTTCCTTAGACTGAACTGGTGCTCTAATTGGCTTCATCGCTCATATCTAGCAGCATCGTTCAAAACTACAAGAGAAGTTATGGTTGTATCCTAAAATATTTCATGCTGGACTTTAATCAATCTGAATTTGAATTGTATTAAAAATTACAAAATGTATAAAGCCTTAGCCTATTTAACTTTTTAAGCTGTATAGACAATAATGTCTGGAGGAGTTTCTAAAAAACAAACAAAAAAAAAATCCCTTTCTTATTGATAGGAAGGAATTGTTTCTCATGAGATGCACTTTTTTTTGTTGCACTTTCTTTTGTTTGTTTGGTTTGGTTTTGTTTCTTGCTTTGCAAAGGACCTTGAAAATTTATAGGCTGTGCAAGCAGGACATACTTACTGACAGTGTTCAGGGTAAGAATTTGAAAACTCGTTTTTTTATAGTATCCCAGGAGTTTATGTAGAAGTTTTAAGTCTTCCTTTATTACAGGACACAGAAAGCCTTCTGGGTTTCCTGTAACAGAATAGCAGTATCAGATTTTTGGCATTTTTATCCTTGCTTATGACCATAGCCTCAAAAGCAAAAGAGATTTTTTTTTTTTGCATTAGTTTTATGAAATGTCATGATTTAGTTTACCTGGTTGTTTTGTGTATACATACACCTGTGTGTTGCTGCTTACCTGAGCTCTGAGGGTTAATGTTTTACCTGTGGTATTCACTGTTTCTGCTGGCATTGTTTATGACAGGCAATAACTGGCTAGGGCCAGTGAAAAGATTAAAAAAGCTCATTGGCATTTGAATAGGTCCACTTGGTCAGTATAGTGGCTATACTAAAGGAGCTGGCCTGGCAAGGCAGCAGCTTTGCCAAGTGGGCTGGTGACCAGCTGAGGCATCATTGAGAGTTTTGACAAAAAGCATTCAGACAGAACTGATTGCCAGTTATTTGACAGGATCTGGACACTGACAATTTGGGGAGGGCAGAATGCTGGACATAAGTACAGGTGCAAAGAGAGCCTCCTGTCCTAGAAGAGAAGCCAGTATCTGTACCAGGATGAGGAGAGTGAGTACGCTTAGCCATTTTGACCACATATTGTACTGCAATCAAGGGTAATAAGTGACACCAAGGAAGCACTTAGAGATGTGATACTGCTTGACTGTGTCTGAATAGTGTGGCTACATTAAGTACAAATGAAATAAGAAAACCTGAAAATCTCTCTCTTTTGCTTCAGTAGAGACTTTAAAAAGTTTAACTACAAACCTAGATCTCTGATTTATGATGCTGGGGTTTGTGAGAAAATACGTGGAGTCCATAATAGCTATTGCCCTTCTCATTCTTGCCATTCCTTTTTGGTTGCTTTTTTTTGGTGTTTTTTTTTCCTTGTTTTTCCTTCTGATTCTGTGAGAAACTGAAAACTCATTTTTTATGGACTCCTTTCCCAAGAGAATTTCTTCCTAGAAAACCTGGTGTTAGAAACTGCATCTGATCTCTTTTCACACTGAGGAAGCTTAGCAATAACTGGATCCTGTCTGGGATATAGGCATAGCAGCACAGCCAGATTTGATCACACAAAAGCTTTACTAGAACTAATGTCAGGCAGAAGCAGAATTAAGCTGCTTGTTTCAGCCCTGGAACAGAGTGTTCAGAAATGCAAGATTTAAGACTTGTCGATTCCCAACCTGAGCTGAGTCGCTTATTTTATCCAGTTTCACTCAGGGCCTTCTAACCTCATAAGGTTTATTGGCATAACACAGCAGCATGTTAATGTGGTCAGACTGTTTCCAGAACAGAACAAATAATTTCCAGCGGCCCTGTACAGACTTGCTATTCTGGGACCTCTGTCTTGATCTTCCTTCCGTGCTCTAATTACATAGCCACTAATTCGGCTAGATCCCTCATTCCAAGAAGGGCTGTGTCATGCCACTAATTTAATAATGCACACTGCCTCCTTCTAATGTCTAAAGTGCTTTGGTCAGCACTTGAAAATTTAAGTAACTGAAATTAGTCATTGTAACTAGAAACCAATTCAAATGGTTTGTGGTTTGTTCGGGTTGGGGCTGGAGTGGAGGATATGAAGTGCCAATCAGGGTGCATTTTAACAAACTGGAACTGCAGGTGGTCAATCTGTTGATATGCGGTTGAGAACAATAAGGATTTAGGAATTCAGCTTTGGCCCTGAATTTTGTATTTCTCTGCCTCACATTTTTGTCAATTATAAATGCGAACACAATGATGAAATTCACTGAAGTGTTGATGCCAAAGGCAGTGATGCTTTTCAGTGACAGTGACAAGGACAGTGAGGTGTCTGTATAAATATATCTATATGACTTTGAACACTGTCTGCTCTTGTAGAACAAGAGGGCACTTTCATTATATGAACTTGTGTTATAGTTGACACTATGTGCAACTGAAGTTCAAAAAGGTTCCAGTCACCATTGACTGAGTGGTTAATGGCCACATGGTAAAGATAACATTAATTTCTCCCGAAGAAATCATCAGCTTAGTCCCTGAAGTATGTTTTTAATTCAAATGGGAGAGAGTTGCATGTGTTTGAACTAAGGTCTGATTTCTTTTGTTAGCAAACTGAGGTTTTCTCCCTTTTTCTTAAGGCTTTTTTAGAGTGTCTGCACTGTCTTGCCATAAATGAAATCTTTTATTGAAAAAAAACACCTGAATGCAAGAGTGGAATTCTAAAGGATGATGCCAAGGTCATTTTGTCTCCTATTGTTGATATAGTTTTGCACTGCACATATGATAGTTTTCACAACTAAAAATGAAGCAAGAGGAAAGAACACATTTCACCTATGGTAAAAAATCTGATTAGCTTGGACTGTAAGCTTCTGGGTTTCTGTGACTTAGCTGGGCAAGAGCCAAAGAAAGAGCTTGTTTTGCATTCGTTTCTTCCTACTGTTTATAATGCCAGCTTCAAAGATCCTATGAATAGAACTGTGTAAATGGTAAAATGTTAAAGGTAGAGTAGTAAAACAGGGTCACATGTCTGAAAATTGCTCACACCTTTTAGAGTGGAGATTTCCTGATGTATAAGATCACACAAGTTTGAAACAAAGTTTTATGACTGCATTTTATTTAAAAGGACAGTATTTTAAGGGGGAAATGTAACTTCCCCTCATCAACCTGGTGCCTCTTGCTGCCTGGAAGTTCTCATTTAATTTTGGTCTATGAATTACACACTGAAAAGTATGGAACAAAAAAATAGAGAGCTTCCTCTAGAAGAGGTGATTGTGGATAGGTCCTTGAATCTCATTATTGTAATTTTCTAGTTAATAGACAATTTTCAGCAAGCTTGTGTTGTGAATAATATTTAGTAGAAATGGCAGTAACTGAATCTCTGTGGTGACTTCTGCTTCAGTCCTGAAGAAGGTACAGCCTCTAAAGTAAACAAAGTTCACAGCGGAGAAAGGACTTCACAACATGAATCTAATGAGATTTAAAGTGAAGCCATTTTATTAGACCTAGCACACAGTTTATATAGGGTTAGGACTACATTTTATTCGCTAAAAGAGTTACCACACCACCATGCTAGAAACTTCAATTGGTTAGAACCNATTCATGCCCCATGGAAAGTGGTTGGTGCCTCAGGCACTAAAGCCCTGCCTAAGGACTTGCCTTCAGTCAGGGTGAGTATCTATGAGGTAAGATTGTGAACAGAATGCAAAGCTGCTTTTCAGATGAATTAGTTCCTTGGTATTCAGTATGCAGCCACACAAGTGCCCATTACAAAGGAGATGGTGTTATGGGGGCAAGAAGAAACAGAAACAGTGACTCCTTTTGAAGAGTTAATTGGGGAAATGGAGTTTTAGCAATCACATCACACTAAAATGGTTGTTAGTGTAGTGATTAGTCTATTGTTAGCATTCCCTTTTCTTCTTAAAAAGAGATCTGAAAACTTTTTGAGGTCTGGCATTCTGGTACAGTGGTTACCCAGGAATCCATATTGTCCAGTGTCTAAACCACCTCCAGGCCTTTCTAAGGTGTTTGGCTACTGCCTAGTGACTCAACGCTTCGAGTTATCTTCCTTCAATGCCTCCATAAACTCATCTCTTATTTTACCTTAATATATACAGACGCTCTCAAACCCAAACATTACCTTTGCTTCTGCCCTTTTTTCTCATCTGCCTGCTGGATTTCAGCCTTCCCTGAAACCTGCTCTTCATTATGCAAGTTCACAGTGTTCATTGCCTCAGCCTCTTACCTCAGCTGACAAGCTGGCATCCATTTACTCCTTAGACACCTGCAGCTTCCATTTGCCACATCCAGCACAGCTTGCAGCAGTTTGTTATGCTATAAATTGGAGTTTATGGTAACATACAATGTATTTGCAAATGTCACAATATTTAAATAACAAACTTTCATACTCATAAATGACAAAAAAGCCCATAAGCAGTGGTAACAATATGACTGTTTCTACAGTCTTAATGTCTTACATAGGTCCTTGTTTGTAACTGAAGGTTCCTTAGGAAACCAGAAACCTCTCCTAACTTAAACCTTGGGTCTCAGATCAGGCCATATGTTTTTAGACAGACTGCCAGACCACCCACAATCTTCCATCTTCATCTTCAATTTATTTTTATTGTGACAACCTCAAATTGCATTTTTTCCTATTTTGTCCTCAAAACTTATTTTGCTTTTAGAACAATCTCTTTAGATAAAGTATTTGCAAAGAAACAGATGGTGATCTTATTTTCTCTGCTGTGAAAGGACAGCAGTTCTCAGTTTAGTAAGCAAAGTGAGACCCTTGTGGTATTCAGCGTATTTAAAAGGATAAATCAAGAATCAGAACAGAGAGACAGTCCCTTTTCCCTTAATCAGTGCAGCAGAAACTATATGTTATTTCTGCAAAATGGCAGAATTGCCAGTTGATACAAAGAAAGAGTCAGCAAAGCCACACTCTTCCCATGGACCACTTATCCATTTTTGGGAAAACAATAAGTCTTTAATAAAAGTATTTTTTATTCAAGAGCCACCATTAATCTTCAATTTAAACTGAAAGAGAGTAGGTTTAGATTGGTTATCAGGAATAAGTTGTTTACTGGGGGCATGATGAGGCACTGGGACAGATTGCCTGGAGAAGTTGGAGATACCCCATTCCTTGAAAAGTTCAAGGCCAGCTTGGATGAAGCTCTGAGCAAAGTGGGATAGTGGGAGGTGTCCTTGCCCATGGCAGGGGCATTGGAACAAGCTGATCCTTAAGGTCCCTTCCAACCCAGGCCAGTCTATGACTCTGTGATGATTTATGACTTTTTCCATTTTCTGCATTTAGAGCACAAACCATGAAATGATAATTTACCATTGGATAAAACAGCTTGTGGTGTACAGTATCTTTACAGATGAGTGAATTATTTCTGGTATTTTCTTTATCTTAAATTTCAATTAGGAGGAAAAAAAAACTTTCTGGTCTTGCAATATAGCTCAATAAGTGTGTTATTTCTGAAAGTTTATTCATACTAAAAAATATCTGTTGCAGGGTTTCTTTCTGTTCTTGTTAACTACCATTACACATATTAAAGTGATATACTTTGTCAGAAATAGGGCATGGTCTTGTTTTTATTCTTGCTTTCTTCAGAATGTGCATCTCTCAAAATAACTCTCAAAGTTCTTCATGCTTCCATACATATATGCTGATATATGAAAAGCTAAGTCTATTTTTTTTCTTTTATTTTCTCAGAATATGTGTCTTAAAAGTCACACCAAGGGTAGTTTAATAAGTAAAATGCAGTTCCCAGGTGTGTGAAAATTTAAAAAGAAAAAAAAAGGTCTTTGTTCTTAAAGAATTATTTAAAACCATTTCAGCGTTAGGCATTACCTTCTGTTATGGTGAATGAGAAGTTAAATAACTGCAGATAATAAAAATACTAATTAATTTGCACACTTATATGTGTTTTCATAAATGTCCTGTGCCACCAGGAGCACATTTGATAACAGCAGTACTCGTTAGTCTTGAAAAAGCTGCTGCTTCTTTCTTCAAGGTGAGATTTAGGAGCTGTATAAGTATGAGGTTAGTGCAAGAAAGTGCTTGCTATCCCAGATGATGAGGTTGTGTTAGTCTGAAGTAAGTGAGATTTTTGTCTTTCATTTCAATAAAGATTTTGAAAAGGAAATTTTGCAAAATTATGGCTCATGAGTGTACTGGTTCTGACTGCTCTAGCAGTATCTGACGAGCACTGTAGCAATTATGAGACATGATATTTGATATTAAATTCGAATATATTCTCAATGGCTTATTTCCTTCCTGGTTGCAAACCTTTTATTTTTTAAATATTTTTTGGTGTTTTTTTTTTTTTAAATCCAAGACTACTAGAAGGAAACAGATGTATTTTTATTATAAACATCAAATTTTTGTGCTTGTGTGCCCAGACCTTATTGCTCGTCTTATGAACTTGGCTAGTCAAAAAAATGTGGTGTTTTTATTTTTTTTTCATGGTCAGAACTATTTATATAGGCCCAAGCCTTTTGTGCATTTCTAGTTTTATAGTGAAATTACTCTACATTTCTCTGGTGCCACTCTACACAAGAATTTGCAGAATAACTCATCTGATTATTTATCTAGTTAATTAGTTAGATAATTATTTCCATGGTTATGGACTCTATAGATTGCTATAAACTGCTTCCAGTATTGGCTAAATAATTCCTCTGCTTCTAAATGTTTAGATCAAATGTCCATCTCCAACTTAAAGGAATATGAAGATAGGAAGATATAAAATACCTTGGACTTTTGTTTCATGTTGATTATGTTGCATTAATTGCTCATCCAAATTGGATGACGTGTTGTCTTCTATGTATGACAGCTGAAATAAAATCTATCTCAAAAGTGCATATACTGCAGTGCTTAGTACCAGTGAGAGAGCTGCAGTCACAATTAGCACATGAAGTCACCACTGTGCTACTGCCTGTATTTTAGTGTCTATTACTTTAATTCGTGTTAACAAACTCTTTCAAAAGCATATGTCAGAAAACACTTCATGCAAAGTCTGGCTATGGCAGAGTGGCAACATAATCACCCCTTTACAATGTATGGCATAACTGGTGGCCCCAGGAGAAATGTAAGCATTTAATTTGCTTAATGTATTCTCCTGACACAAAGATCCACAAGAGTTCCACTAAGGAAACTTAGGAATGGTAAAAGGTGGAAAAGATCATGAAAGATGAACTCAGCACTCTTGAGGTTCTGAAGCTTTTGTAATCTAAAAGTATGATAGTGTTNTGCTAGTCAGTAGAACTTCTGAAAGTGTTACATTTAGATGTGTGTTTATGCCCTAGAAAAAAGGTGTTGCATGGATATTACCAACAGAATTTAGACAATCTAGTTCATAAAGTAGAAATTTGAGTGCATATTTGCTTATTTTATGCTGTTTTATATATGTAGACAGGTTTATATATCCACAACATTGCTTAGTAAATGCATTATGTGTAGAAATAGGGAGAAAATAGACTATTTTAATGTATTGGTGGGGTTTTTTTATGAAATGTATTGATGCATTAGTAGTTCATAAACCAATATTTCATAGAAGAAATTATTTTTGCAGTCTTCTGCCTCTACCCACTGAGTTATAGTTTTGAATATAATAATAAATTTTCTTGAACTTATTTTGTTGAATATGCAAATAAAATTTATAATCTTCTGCCAATTAGCTTTTCTCCTTGGCAGTATTTCTGAAGCATTCATTGCTGTTGTAAAATTCTATTAAGATAAGAAAATACGGACTGTTAGACTTCTTTGCTTAATATTCCTTGAGACTATCACACAGTGTTTCTCCCAGTAAGCTGGGAAGAGAGAAAATGTAATTTGTACTTTCAAATGCTTTTGATTTGAACTGATTGGTATATTCTTTCAAAAAAGCTGAGTAAGTTTTATTACAGTACAAACATGACCTTCAGGAAAAGGTTAAAGATAACTTTAAAAAACTACTTTACCAGCCACTCCAAAAGAAACAGTTAGGAAAAGACTGGGCTCGGCTCCTCAGGTGAGTAGCCCTCATTAATTGTCTGTTTCTGACATGCTTGTTGTTATCAGACAATTGGCTATTGCTGATATTAAATCAGAAACAAGCATACACAATCAACTAATGAAACTGAAATGTCAGAAATAAGATGTTGCTAGTTGGCTTTTACAGCTAATGAGGAGATTTCTATAGTCACACTGGTAGTTGCAAGTGGTTTAATGGGATTCTTTATGGGGTTTATAGTTATAAGATCATGTGGTTTAATTATTCCTAGCATCTTAATATGATCTTCATTCTTTTCACCTTTCACATGAGGAAACTCATTACTTTTCTCCAAGGATCCAGGATGATAGACAAAATGTCAGAAATAATTAAAACTAATGGTGGCCACACACAGAGGAATGTTGAATAGAAATTCAGTCTATCTGGTGTCACAAATTCCCTCTGGAAATCTGAAATGAAATGCTACCCAGTCGAATTTTGACGCCTTCTCATCAGCCTTATGGTTTTATCAGTTTGATAGTGTTGTACTTCTTTGGCACCCTGATTTATTGGCTTATGGGAAAGAGGTCAAGCATTTTATGGCCTTGCATTGCTTAGGCTGTCTTTATAACTCCCTGGATGGAATGATTGTTTTGTGATAGAAGTGCCTCCAGTTTAAAATCCAGCGTCCTGAAATTTGTTGTCATGGTCCCCAGATCCCTTTGGCAATAAGAACTATGCTTCTTTGTGCTGTAACATTGATACGGCTTCTATATCAAAAATTAATGTTATTTTAAAACTGAAATTGGGATTCTTTGCCACTCTGACTCATTGTATGTACTCCATCAGCTTTACCTTCAGTGCAGTCTTTGCAGATTATCATAACAACCGTATGAGTAATAAGGATTTTCCTAAGAGTGAATAGTTACAGCATAGCCGGCACTAGATTTTCTATTCAGAGTATGAAGAAATTAGAATAAGATATTGTCTTCAAGTGGAATATGAACACTCAGCTTTTCTTCTAGTCTTCTGAAACCTTTCCCTAAAATTACTGATTCTGCTTCTTAGCACTGCTTGTAACTGAGGCAAGTTGTGGCTGGTAAGGGCAACTAGATTAACAAAACCAACCAAGAAAAACTCCTGTGAACTGAAAATAAGAGGCTTTGCCATTTTTAGGTGGGTATAGTGGGCAAAGGCCATTTATGCACAATCAGGGGCTGCTTTCATTTGCACCTCTGAACTTATTCCTCAGCTGGTGAGTGGCCCCAAGGTTTGGTCAGGGGATAGGGAGGAACTGGGGTTTACAGCCAAGGTTTTCAAAACAGCTTCTTGTCTGGCACATCTGTTTGCTTCAAGGCCAGTGTGGAGAAGCAGTGATCCAGCTGTGGAGCTTGTGGTGGGAGAACATTGGTAGTGGGAGAGAAAAACTTAGCACAAGAGTAGGACAATTAGATGGTCACAGCACTGTTGTTGAGTAATCAGTGCAGTGTATACATCAGACACAAGCAGCTCTCTTTTTTACTCTTAGTGTGTGGGCAAAGGAAAGGAGTGGGGAAGATAATTGTCAAGAGCACCTAATCACACTGGCTGAAGGTGCAGATCTGTCTCAGCTCGGTGTTCCTCAAGCAGAGAAATTCTGGCCAAGAGGTCTGTTAGTTCTCACCTTTTAGCACTGTTTCATAGGAAATGGAACTGAATGAGGCAGAATATATGGCCAAAAATACCAAGTTCTGCTGATGCTCTGAGGTAAAAAGTGTGTTCCTCACATTTTAAGTGCTGGATGGTGTAGTTAGGTTGATTTAGAAGTAACGTTAGCAATATGAGCCACATTCTTCAAATGCGTCATTGTTTCAGGATCTTCATTGGAAATCCTGTTTTTGTAACTTTTTAGCTGAAGTGAAAAGACAAGGAAAAAAATAAACATGATACTACTTAAATATTTGGTTTGAAAATAATGTTTACTTTAGCTCCTGCATCTCCCTTCTCAGGGATCAAACTGTAGAGACTCTAAATCCAAGTGTGTAATGGTTACAAATGTTCTTAATTCCAAATGCATGAAAATTTTTGAGTGTATGAGTCTGTTTCTGTCATTTTAAAATTCATCTTATCTCTTCCATATTAGACAAATACAAACAATACTTGGAAGGTGGTATTTTGCAGACTGAGATATTACTGTCTCCTTGCATATTTAGACTTCTTTCTAATATTTGTCATTTTTGTCAAAGACTGTTCATAGAAGAGAAGTAGGCATTAAGAAGGGCCCTTGCTTCACCTGGAGCTATCAGGGCTCCTTCCCTTTTCCACACTGTTAGGAATGGTCCTCATTTATCTTCTGATGGTGAATCCTCATCTTTCACACTCGATGAAACCCTGCTTCAAGATAAATCTTGTGTCGCTCTGCTTCGTCTTTCATAAATGAAATGCTGTTAATAAACCAGGTGCACTCAGATTGGGTGGCATTGCTAGCAATCTATCCTATGTATCTACTGGTGGGCTTAACTGATGTTACTTTTAATTTTGCTTATCAGATCTAACTTTTCTCCCCACCTTTTTCACAGCTGTGACTGAAGTGAAAATTGATTGCAGCTTTTAAGATCGCTTTGTCATTAGGCTTGCATTGTTACATTGAAAAGGCAAAGATAAAAGTGGCTGATGGACAAGGTGCAAGGATTAAAACTATGCCCAGTTTGTGTTTGTATGTGCGGCAATAGATCTGCAGGATTGAGTTTATTTTCTCCTTGCTATTGCTAATGCTGTTATGGAAGATGAAAATAGAACCTGCTTCTTATCCAGTATTTTTTTTTCTTCTGTGCTTTTCCATTTCTGAGATTGTTCACCAGTCTTAAAACTTCATGCCCTATTTTTTTTTTGATGAAAAAAGTGGATTTTTTTTTGAAAGAGAATGTTTATATTCACACAGCACTATAAGAGAAATGTAATAAAAAATACAGGAAGAGTACATGAAATTTTGCACCCAACATGCAGGTGAAGTACCAAGCTTGGGGGAAAGAAAAAAAAATGGTTTGCTTTGACTAGCAAATATACAATAACATTAAGCATTACTGACAGCCTAAATAGCAACTTCCACTTTCACCCACGCACAGCTCTGATACACTGTTGGTTTATTCTTCTTCCCTTTGGAAACCTACAATGTAACTTGCTTTGCCTTCAAGTAAATCTTTTGCCACTGCAGTGCTGAAGAATAGATTTTGGGTTGTGGGTGAGTTCAGACCTTGTAAAGAAAACAAAATTGCTCAGTTAGACTCTCCAGAAGATCTTCATTTGTTGCAGTGAATTACATTGGTCACTAGCTACCATTAGGAAAGGAAAAGGGAAGGAGCAAGGGATCACACGTTCTGGACAGGTCAGATTAAACCAGACAGGAAGGTTCATGGTGTCATAAACATTGTAGAAAGTGAAAAAAGACTTTGATAGGTGATAACTTAATTATCTGCCACTATCAGTTTGGAAGGGCTTTTAAACATGTCCAAAGTGTCTACCAAAATTTCCAGCAGGAGTGACAGCAGATTTTTAAGTAAGGATAAAAATGCAGCAGTCTTCCTGGAATAAGAGTCTGACAGACTATGATGAATTACCTTATTATAGTTGTTCGCATGACAAATGTACTTGATCAGGGTTTCTTCTTGGGAATAGTTGAGCTTATCCAGAGGCAAAAGTAGAAAGGAAATGAAAGCTAACTAGTAATCCTAAGTGGAATACATCAGAATTTCTAGCAACAAAGGCTGAGAAACCTAATCAATTATTGTGTATGTCAATAACAAAACAATTCTCCTGTCCCCCATAGTGTTCGTTCTTCCTTTATCTTTTTAGTGTTATTGATAGAAATTTCACATACGCATACTTTTATAATTGACTCAGAGGTCTACTTAAAGTAAAATGCTTTATAAGTAGCAAGATTTAGTCTTTTTCTATGCTGCAGGAGTAGTCACAGCACTAACTCAGAGTACCTACCTTGAGCACAGAGACTGACAGGGAAATTAAGATAGGGCACATTTGCTTGTTGACAAATTCCAGCTGATGTGCTGCCCAGCATCCTCAGTGAGTCTGCAGCCTTGGCAGTCCTGGTTATGAAGCCAGTTTGTGGCTTTACGCGGGGTGCAGGTGCCCAGGGTCTGGCAGGGGCTGCCTGGTGCTCTCTGAGGGCGGCTGGAGCTGCCCCATGCTGGACACAGACTGTCCCAGCCAGGTCGAGGGCACGACTGAGCCAACAGCCACGATGGTGGTGCCTCAGAGGCAGCCTGGGCAAGGGAGGCAGAACTGCCCATTGATGAGGGGGAAAGTGTGAGAAACAACCCTGAGAGCCCCAAGGGGAGAGGGTGAGGAGGTTATCCAGTGATGGAGCAGAGATACCCCTGCAGAGACTGTGGAGGATCCCACGTTGGAGCAGGGGAAAAGAGTGAGGAGGAAGGAGCAGCAGAGAGGAGCTGTTATGGACTGACCACAGCCCCCATTCCTCAGCCTTGTTCCACTGCTCAGGTGCAGAGGGAGGCAGAGGATTTGGGATTGAAGAACTGAAAGTGTTCTGGTTCTTTGTTTCTCACTATTGAACTCTGGTTTTAGCTGGCAATAAATTAAATTATTTTTTCCCAAATCAAGCCTGGTTTGTTTGCAGCTCAAAAAAACAAACAAAAAAAAAAGAGCATCCTCATCTAATTCTCTTTTCCTTATCCTGTTGCCAAAGTGGAGTGGGAGCAGCCCACCAAAAGCTTCTCTGTGGGTTTTTTTTTGTTTTGTTTTTGCTTTTGTTTTTTTTGTCTGGATATAACATCTCTGTCCAGGCCTATATCTAGCATACACATATTTGCTCTTATTATTTTCCAAGTGTTTACACTTACAATAAATGTAAAGTATAGTGTGTCATGTATAATAATATTCAGACTTTGTAGCTGCCATTTATTAAAGTAACTTGTTTCAGTTCTGTAAAGTAGTGTGAGAGACACAGGATAATTATCACTGTTTTAATTTCTATATCATTTCAAAAGAAACTCATAAAATAGGGCTTAATATATTATTATTTACCCAGAATATCAGAGCTCTCCTAGCCTATGGTTTTCTGATCTGCCTACCTTACAGTTTATGCATTTAAGTAATGGAAATCCTCTTCCAGAATTTAGAGTTAACGAATAAACTTTTGATCACTGATATCTGTAAAGGTGTAAATTAGGTTGTTACCCCAAACTGCACTTGGGAGTCTGACCCTTCTGGCTTTGAGAGACAAGGCTACAAGCCTGTCTGTCAGAACACAAAAATCTAGGTAATAAAACAAGGTGGAGAAAAATCTCAGTATTTCAGACAAATTAGATGTGTTAGTATGACCCCACTTTTTTTTTCTTTTTTTTTCTTAAACTTGGCATTGCATTTAAAACACTCTCAACTGAGTTTATTTGTTTAGTCTTTAAGCAAAGAATGTGTGGTTGTGATAACACCTAACACTTCTTACAAGACTGTAGAATAGTAAGTTGATTAATATACTAGTATGTATTGCTTTAAGTAAAAGAAGTTAGACTGAAGGAAAATTGTAGGTACAAATCATCTTTTGTGATGCATCAATCTATGCTTTTTGGGTTTTTTCTAATTTATTTTTACTCTTGCTCTGATTTAGTCATTGGCAGTGGTTTTCTGGTCAGTAGTGTGAATTAGGGATGTTTCCCTATGTTTCTAATTATATATAATTATTAGTTTGTCTCAAGGCATGATTTGAAAATCAACCATGCATGCAAAAAAAGCCTGTGCTGTTGTTTATCTTGGCTTTAGAGGACAGATAAGTATGTCTGCATCCAAGCTTTCAAAACTCATCAGAAAATCATTTTCTAAAGAAGAATTACTTCTGTTAATGCTTACATTTAAATTGTGGAAAATAAGGCTTGCTTATTGCATGTGCTTTATAATACTGAGTATATGAAGTGCTCAGCAAACTTTAATGACCTTGATCACATTAAAATAAATACAGTTAATGGAATGTGTAGTCAGCTGTTTTGAGAGTAACATTGCTGATATAACACAATTTTTCTCATAATTTTCTTTGAATTGTTCTACTGTGTCTATGATTTAGAGAATAGGAATGGGATTGTATTTGGGTCAAAAGACATATGTTATCATCACCATAAGTATCTGTCCAAACCTTGTATGGATATAATGCCTCTGAGAATATTAGGACCTAGATGGGTTTGTTGGAAATTCTCTGGCTAAAGCTCAGTAGCGTTTGTGTTCAAAGAACAGTGAATGTAGACACATGACTTAGGATGTGCTAAGGAAGGGCAACACAACTAATATACTTCACATATATTTTTCAGGATGTGACAAGCTTTATTTTTTACTAAGCTAGTTTGTTTACTGGAAGAATTTCTCTACAACAATGAGGAACTCTGTGGGGACATGACTAGAAAGCGTTTACTAAAGCAGATGCACGGTGATGATGAAACCACTTTTTGTGTGTGTGTGTGTGTTTTGTCTTCATTATAGAGAGATGCAAGCCAGATACACAGAGTAGATTCACCCTGACAACGGCAATCCATATGCAGAAGTAGGGCTGTATGGTCCTCCTGGCCTGGTATATTTATGATATCAACATTGTTCTCCATCTTTCTGGGGAAAAAATTAAAAAAGAAAAAGAAAATACAGTCAAAGAGCAAAGTATATTTATCTCTAGAGGACTCAAGACTAACCAACACTCTTCTATAGAAAAACTGACTCCTAAAGGCTTATTGATCATCTTCCTTAAACTTACCCAACACATTTCATCCTACTCCAGCTGACTTTGTGAAGTGAGAAGGGTATTCTCACATTCTTTTTTTAGAAAAGTGCAGTTACAGGAGTTCTGTAATGAGAATTTTCATATTTATACTAATGAATGAAAAAAAAAAAATCTCTGAAAATAAAAGGATTCTGTAGTTTCTATATCGATCTTTGATTTGTGTTCTTATTTGGTCAATCTGTATCTTAAGCAATGTTTAAAGTGGAAAACTGGAATAAATGAAAGGTTAAGAAGTCAGGTGGGGGTTCTTTGAAGTAATTGTGGATGAAGCTACTCGACCTGACAGAAAAATCACTTTATCCTGTTTACGACAGATCTCATATCTTATTAGGGTTAATATGTTATTTGGGTTGAGAAATTCTATGAGATTGTATAAAGAAACAAAAGAGTTGTCAGTTTCATGCAAGTTTCTTATGCCTTTTTCTCTTGAAGGCTTCTATAATTTACACATTTACTCCTTTTCTCAGTTCTTGAATATTTTGCTTCCTCTTTAAGAGCTTTATTTAATTTCTTTCTTTATAAAATAAAATTTAAAAACCTGTTAAAGAGCAAACACATTCATTTAAAAGTCAACTAAAATGGCAAGAATTTGAATGAGATCTTTTTAATTAAGTTTTTTGTTCTTGTGCAGAAATATCTATTTTACCTTTATTTCATATAATTGTCTTATTGTGCTTCATGTAGATTTACTCATATGATATTTCTGTCAAAATTTAGACAAAGCAGTTAACCAGAAGAGTGAGTAAAACTGCAATTTAATAGAATGGATAGACTTGGGTCTAATGCTTCTTTAGCTGTCATTTGCTTGTTTTGTTCTGCTAAATTTAGCTGCTTTTCAGCTCATAAACTTCGAAGTCAACTCAAAGTCGAGCTCAAGGAGAATTCATATGATGCAAGCAGGCCTGATTAACCCGAGAGCTGTGAGCAAGTCTGGTATCTGTGCAGTCTACATAACTGTGATGAAGATATAAATATTTGCTTGTTTATATTCTGAGTTTGGGCTCAAATGATCAACCTATAGTAAGAAATTAACAAGGAGGTTGCTAAGAATGATTATATAAAAGTATTCGTTTTAAGGTTTTAAATAAGTCATTTGTCTTAAGGGATGGTAATTTAGTAGTTTGACTCATCAGTAGTGACCAGAACAAAAAATCATGAGGGTTCTGTTGATTTTTGGCTGGTCAGATATTGGCTTATTCCTGGATCAGTGATCATAAAACCTGTAACTTCCAATTGCCACCTCATTTGTACAGCTCTGATCTCTTTTAATCATATGGAAATGAACTTTAAATCTTTATAAAAATCTTCAGTGATGCTTTTTCTTTATGCCATTTCCTATTTCTTCAGTCTGTGTTACACAGAATTCTCCCCTCGTCTAGTTTTTTTTGTTCCCTTTGTCTATGTCAAATCAGACTATGTCAGTGCCAGTTTGCTATCCCACACTAAAGCACTTTCTTTACTAATTATTTCATCGAAATTGCTTGTTGCTGACCAACATCTGCTGCTCAGTTTCACAGCTGAAAATACACAGGGTATAACACTTTTTTTTTCCTTTTATTTTTTCCCCCCTTCTATAAAATATGTCCTAGCTACTAATACTTACAGATGTTGTTTTGGTATTTCAAACGGAAGCAATAAATCCCCATATATGCTCCTAGAATCTTATTTCTCTTTTCAAACACCATTTGAAATTTTCTCTGACACAACAGGAGAGACAGAGCTTATGACTGCAGTTTTGACCTCATTAATAGAAACAGAATAATACACATAAATCCTAAGGTAAACACATTTTTTGATTGTGCAGTTTGATAAGAGGAGTAGAAAAGACAGGGTGGAGGGATGCAACAGAAAGGATCTATCTCTAGAGCTCCCCTTTTTTGTCTTAGACAAATGGCATGACTAATGAACAGAGAAGATTTGCAGAACTATGACAACACTTGGAGTAGCAGGACTCCTGTGTGGCAAAATCTTCCTTCACAAAGCCTGCTCAGTTTGCCTGGATGGAAGCCCAAATATTTTCAGTTTATAGCACTTTTGCATCCTTCTTCAAGATATTTAGCAACCTCTAAATAAAACATATTGAAATTTAAAATCTAAATATTTTGTTGTTTAAAAAAACAAAAAAAAAAACCCCAAAAATAAAACCTAGTAGTTTATATTCTTGACAGAATATGCTATAATTCTTCAAGTGTAATAAAACCCATATTGGAAATTGTGTGGATGAAGTCAAGTAGTTTTCTCTCAAATAAATTCAGAGAAACAATCACAAGAAGCTATTTACCATTGGGAAGGTTTTCTGTTTTGTTTTGTTGTTTGAGGTTTTTTTTATTTTTTTTTTATCCTCTTCCCCTCCAAGGGAACATGAGTAACAATTTGCAAGGAAAAGTCTAAGCTAAGTTAGTTACTAAAAAATTATGAACTCAGCAAAGGTAGCAGGAAAAAGTAAATTAAAACATTTAATTTAGAAAGAAAGCTCTGTTCCAGAGGTTTTAGTAACAGGGGACAAAAAGGAGTTAGATTTCCTGTCCCATAGCCATTCACTGAGAAAATCAGTTAGGTTGCCTAATGGATAAGCAGAACTAGGTTAAAGGAAAGGTTGGCATCCTCTGCCAGAAAAGCTGGTTTCCTTTCCCTACTGAGAGTTATCACACTCTCTGTTGTGCCATTTCAGGCATTGCTATTACCAGAAACTAACCCAGATCTGTCTAAATGATCCATTTTGAAAAGAAAACAGAAAACTGTTTTCAAGTTTAAATGGTTTGAAGTTTAGAGTGGGGAATGTCACCAAGCAGTTTTGGATCACTGCATGACTAAGTAAACAGAGCACGAAGAAACCGCAGCATCTGTGGGGAGAGACAAGTAAGTCAATACACAGTTGTTGATACTGGAAGAAACTGCACACAACTTGTGCTTGTTGGGTATGTCAGCATTCTGGGCCAGGACCAGTGAACAACTGGAGTGACAATTGGTCTGTTTTCTCTCACCCAACCTCCCTGCTGATCTGAAATCAGCATTGCTGCCTAACTGAATCTTACATTTGAAATCCAGCAGCAGGATTCAGGTCCAACAGAGAGAACAGTGGATTCTCCCCTCTCTCCATTTTGTTGGGTTGTTGGTGTTCTAAATGAGATCTCTGATTGCTTCATATCAACTTGGACCAATGGCTTACTGATCTAGCATCCCTTTCCTATCCCAAGGCGAGTGATGTGGCAGGAGGGGCCGAGTCATGCTGCTTCTCAGCAGTGTGGTGGTGGCAGTGTTGTGGTGGATGGGCATTAGACAGTGTGGAGAGGCTCCTAGAGAGATATACAGAGTAGATACTCTGGAAGATGCTTTTGGAGACATGTGAGGGAGAGCTTTCAGGGTTGTGTGAGAGACTCACAGGGTACATGGGGAGAGCCCAAAAGTTTCAAGGAGAGAAACCAAAGGAATCATCCAGTCAACCCTGGTCTGCCTGGAGCAAGCACAACCCATTGTGCCATGCTGGCCCACATGTCCTTCCTCCTGTAGGACAAGCAGTTCATGTCATTTATAAAACTGCACATACATTGGTGATTAAAGTGGTTTTGTGTCCAAGTTCATGGGGTATCAACGTGGTCTTAAATCATGACAGTGCCTGTTTGAAAAAGTAGCAGTAATAATTTCACAAGGTAGTTAAGGACACTTCTGCCATATGCTGGTGGGCAGGGAAGTGTTAAAAGACTTCATACCAAGCAGCTGGTCAATATTTTGCACTCCTGTGATAAATGGTGGCTTGTCAAAGCATATGGATATTTTCTAAAAGGCAGAGATGCAACCTAATGCAGAAGGAGAGAGGTGATCAGAACTGAGAATTACCCGCAACAAGGCAGTCATGGGGGGACAGTATTTCATTGTGTCAATTAAGTTACTTTAAATGGAAGGGTCATGTGAATGAAAAAAAATAAATGATGAAGTCATTTTCCTAACAGACCATGACAGACCTGAAAGAGAGATTGTACTGGTGGATTTCAACTTTCCTATAAGCATTAGCATGTTGAAGACAAACTGAATTGGCTGCTTATATATTCATTCTTGCTGTGTTGCTCATAAGAAGTTAAACTAAATTCAAAGCTTTGGTAGGATTTCATGAAGTTATTGTAAAATCATAATTATGATAGAACGTTACAATTTGTTTGTTTTCCAATCCCCCTCACGTTTAAATGTAGTTTATAGCACGATGAGCAGTGATGGTTTATGGCTGCAGCTCTGTATTGTGGCATACTATGTTTTACTTTTCTTATGAGGTGAATTAAACCATGTGAAAAGTGAACAATTGTAGTCTTGGTTGAGGTCGCAGGAATCCACACAGATTTTAATAAACAGCTTGTAGTTCAAGCAGATGAAAGAAGTTGCAACTTCTCTGCTGCTGGCATTGTTAGTTACTTTGCTTAAAAGGATGGACACCATTTAAAGGGTAGGTCATGCGAAAACATTTGTATTTCCTAGTTTATACATCTTGTAAAGAGAAGTTGCCACTACTTCCTGAGACCTTCTTTGAGCTTTAAGGTGCTGCTGAGAAAAAATCATGGTGCATTTGTTGTTGTTGGCTGGCTGATGGAAAAGCCAATAGAAGACAAAATAACACCAAAATGTTTTGGTAATATCATTGGCGGGGGGGAAGTGTTGTAGAGTGATGTGTATAAAAATTGCCTGAATCATACCAAAATATAGACAAACACAGAACTTGGATTTTTGTTGCAAGTTATGACCTTACTTGGTTGTAAAGATTCAGACCATTTTATGACTAAATAGTTTAAACCTACTGTGCTGGTTGTGTGTAGTTCAGTCTTCTTTAATTTGAAAAACATATGATTTGAACAATGCAATGAATTAATCTAAAACAATTTCTCTTTTGTGTTCTAGGTAAGAGAATATCAGGTTTCTCACTATAATCAGACTACATCAAGGTAACAGATTTCAGGTATCTGAAGCCTATGTTGGGACTATAATTGTGTGTGTATGTGAATGTCAGATTGTCTTACATATAGGATGTGTCTGAATCAGTAACATATTTGATTTCCAATGGAAAAGTAACCAACTTAGTAAATCTTTAGCAAGCCTTGACAATGTCATAGCAAAAACATTGTCTTCTGTGCTACAGTCTCGTTGGGTTGTGTTCTACTTTTCTTGTGTGAAAAGTTCATGTTGTTACAGTACTAGATGTATTTTGTATGTCTTTATGTTTGCACAGCAAGACTAAGACAACATTATGGTCACGTGAAGTGATTTAAAAAATGAAGGAAAATAGGAAGAAATAAAAAGAGTTCATTGCAAATAGTAAGAAGTATGGAGTTGCCTATGTATTTTTCAATATTAATCTCAAAGTAGAAACATTATGAAATACTAAAATATTTATGTTAATACAGTTGATAACCTATTAAGGGCATAAAAGTAAGTAAGGAAATAAATAAATAATCTTGAAATTGTTTCTTGTGTCCCTTAGGGTTTTCTGTGCTGAAACAGGTCTTCATTCAACTTCATTTTTTACTTAGATTACAAGTTAATCTTGAATATGGACAACTTCAAAAACAAACAAACAGAAAAGTTCTTTTCCTTTTACATCCTTGGTGTTAATTAAGATTTATAGACATAACTTCTTTAAGAGTCTTATATTTTGGATAGACAAACAGGCCTTGTTTGTCAGTGTGATTATTGAAGTAAAATACAATGGATTCCCTGTGGCTAAATACTTTCAGACAAGATTCAGTACTGAAATGTCATCTCCAGTTTTCTAAGATTTTTGTGGAAAATTTAATAGAACTGTTCCATATTCTTCCCCTCAAAAATTATCAGTATTTTTTGTTCCTTGATATGGTGTTTTCCAGCAAGAGTAGTGTGTAGCATATTGCAAACAATCTGAACATTTATAGACATCTTTCTTTCATTTTTTGTATCCTGCTTTTACAGTGTAACTTTATAATGAATGATAGTGCTGGTGTGTCCTTAATGATGTTGCAGTCACAATTTGAGAAACTGAAATTTTCTTGCCAGTATCTGGACTGTTAGATACTGGGATATATAAAATCCTATGGGTACACAAAGGCAAGTAAAGAGTATAAATCCTTTACTGCTAGACAGAATGCTGTGATGAATCTAAATGGCGTTTTAAAGGGAAGGTTTGATGAGATGTCCAGAGATTTCCAGATTCTTTTGCTAAATCACCCAGAGATCTGTGAATAACATTGGGACGGGCGAGTCTTTCCTTGTCCAGCTGCATTTTGAATGCCTTGTCAGTGCTGTTGGATCAGTGTAAGATTGATAGTCATTTGATATAGCAACATCTGTTGTTCTGCAATGTAATTCCAGCAGATGCTCTTACTTTAAGTGTAATATGCTATTTGTTTTAATCTTGGAACATGTTACCTGTAGCAGATGAACGGTAGTAAAGTTGTGGTGCAGCTTTTGAAACCATGAATTGCGTATCTCTGATCAAATTGATGTCTGCAAATTGTGCAGAACATCATCAAGTTTGCTAAGGAAGGCAGTTGGAACAGTTTCTGATTTATTCCTCAAACTGGCATACAGAATTCTTCTGACTCTAGGGCAGTTTCTGCTTTTGTCTTCTTTATTTTCCTTCTCTCCCTACCCCCGGTAGCCATCCTTTTTTCTTTCTGGTGAATTAATGAAACTGCCAAGACACATATCCTTTCAGAACCAGAAAACTGTTCCCAAAGTTTGTAATTGTTTTCCCCTTTCACACTGTATGAAGAGTTGTAATGAGAAAAATGTTAAACACTGAATTCTCTCCCTTAATTGACTTTGCATGTGTAGATGCTGGCTAGAGGTCCAGATTGAGATAATTTTAAGACAGTCAGTGTTTCCTACTGTAAATGCATGATTGCGCATATCTTATTTAGGATAAATAAAATAGTGGCATTATCAAGTATTTCTGTAGTGAAAAGAAAGTTTTTAGTAAAAAAAAAATGCTCCTTTTATAGCAGGAACATTAAAACCAGAGTATTGTACAATACAGTCCTCTTAAATCTGGTTGCAGAGGAGGCATCCCATATTTCTTGGTGTTAACAAGTCTACTTGTAAGTACCATTTCTTTCAAGGAGTGGCATGCTACTCCTTGTATTCAAATCTTGGTTTCTGTTGCAGATCTACAGCAGTCAAGAGAATCTCATGAAATGACAGCATCTGCTGAATGCTGTTAGAATTCTTCATATGAGCACAGACAAAAAATAGGGGGAGCTGTACATGTTTGCTTGCATGTTGCTGGCTATTTCACCACAGCGCAACCTGAAATTAATTTTCTGCTTAATTTTTTTTAATAACTGAAAAATTGTTAGCATTAATAATGCTGCATGATTATGTTTTACCCAAAGAGAATGCAGAAAGTTGTATAGGGCAATTTGGCAGTTCCTTTACCTGTTTCTATCTTTACTCTGAGGTTTAATGTCAGTATATTTGCAATACTTGTTCTGAAAATTTTGTCATTTTTAGGATTCTGTTGAAAAGTAGAAAATTCTAGAATTTCTTTGGCTGTAGATTGCTCAGTCCAGGCTTCCTCTAGAGTTTTCTTTGATACATTAACTCTGCTTCTCTGTAGGTAGCTATTTATTTTATGCAATAAGGTATAACTTCTTGGGATAAATAGTGGTCTGCCGTATCTATTGTCATGGTTTAATGCCAGCCAGCAAATTAACACCACAGACCCACTATGTCACTCCTGCCTAGCAGGATGAAGGGAGAGAACCAAAACAGTAAAAGTGAGAAAACTCATAGGCTGAAATAAAAACAGTTGATGATTAATAATAATAATAATAATAATTTTCTTTGTAAATAAAGGGAAAATAACAAAGAGCAGTGCTTCCTCTTGCCAACCTCTCCCTCAGCTCTATGTGCTGAGCATGATGCCATGTGGTATGGAATAGTCCTGTTGTCAGCAGGAGTCACCTGTCCTGGCTGTGTCCTCTCCCAACTCCCTGTGCCCCCTTAGCCCACTCTGGGGTGGAGTGGGGTGGGGTGAGAAGCAGAAAAGGCCTTGGCTCCATGCAAGAACTTACAGCAGTAAGGGAAACAACTCTGAATTATCACGATTTTTTCCAGCACAAATCCAAAACACAGCCCAGCTACCATGAAGAAAATTAACTCTACCTCAGCCAAAACTAGCACACCTATATTGAAAGAGATGTTATCAAAGTTCCTTAAGAAATCTATTTTGGGGGGTCCATTAAGATTAATAGAGGTTTCTGAGCAGTTTGATGAAATAACTAATTAATGCAGTATAATGTTATATAAAGCTACGTGATGCTTAACCAAAACTACTCTGCATAATTTGTGACAAAGGCTATTATAATCCATTAGCCATAATTTCCAAGGCAATTTTCAGTCACTTTTAAGTTGTGACAACAGTATGTGCTGTAATTGTTATATGGATTGCAGAGATTCTTGGGATTTTATATCATTTTCACATACAACTACATTATAAGCAGCATTTTTTATATGTGAGGTTACATAAAGGCCACTTTGTCTCTGTACCTATTGTGAATGGAGGTATGGTCTCTTTGTGATAAAAATGGATAAGGATAATGGATAATCCTTCCTTTTACGCTCTATCCCTAGTTTAGGGAAAGTCATTAAATGTAAGACTTGACTTCACCAGTAAAATAAAGTACCTTCAGTCTGCAAGAATTCTTGCCAGTGCAGGGCTTAAAGAAAATTCAGAACTATAAGTAGATTTATCAGATTAAAAGCACACTTATATTTTCCACCATTGTAAACAGTCTAGTGTCATGAATGAAGAGGGAGTTGTGCAGAAACACTAAACGATGTTCAAGCATGCACTTGCATTAAATATGCATGTGGAATCATATAAAAGATTAAGTAGAAAATATGGGGGTTCTTCTTTCAAAATTTCTTTCTTGTACTATTTTTTTCCAAAGAAAACATTCTTGTATGATGGTTTCTGTGCACATTTCTTAAAACAATTTCCAAATTTAAGATTTTCTTACAATAGATAAACAATTAAAAAGGGAGGAACAGATTTTTTGATGTACATTGGCTGATGCTGTGGCTTTATATACTATGACAGGCAGTAATCTGAAATGATCTGTCTACTCCTTAGATTGCTGGCAAGGTAACCCAAGATCCTTGTTCAGAACTTCTCCAAAGTAATGACACATTGCATTGTCTTTGGTATGGGACACATTATCATATTATATTTTAGCTCATAACGAAAGACCGTAAAATCTTAATGCATCTGCACACAAATCAATAGCAAGCTGAAGCAAAGCTCAGTTCTATAGTGATCAAATTATTCAATAGAAAAGCCATCAAAACTACTGTACTGTTGTGATAATAATTAAAGAAAAATATATTACTTTCCAAATCATACAATTTTATTAGAAATAAAGCTAGAAAGCTAAATCAAAACTAGTTTTCTATCAATCAAATGCCAATTAATTTTTATCTAGGTTATTTTAGAAGAAACCTTCAAAATTAAGCTGCTATTAATGCATTAAAAAGTAAATGCAAATATGATGCTTTCCAGATCAGAGGGTTTCAAATGAAAAACCAAGTTCTGGTGAAACAGTAAACTAATTTTTCCTCATCTGAGTCATTCAACTTTTCATCAGTGTTCTTTTTGTTCCCCTTGATTTGTCTATTCAAAAATTCTCTTTCTTTTTTTTTTTTTCTATTTCTCAATTCCATTGCTGTTGCCCAGTCATAAAAGATGTTGTGTTTTTTTTTTTTTTTTCTTAAGTCTTGGTTTGACAAAGTTCAAGAAAGTATAGAAAAGAGCAGTACTACAGCATGTTCTAGTTCTTGCTATGTGGAACAGCAGGGCACTGCTAACACAGTCCCTCCCAAGTGACACCTGGAATGAAAGCACAAATCTCTGCTGAAACTGTTCAAGCCAAACATGTCATGTGGATACATGTCATGGTGGTTGTTTGCTCATGTTAAAGTCTGTGCCTGCACCTTCTGTTTCTGGTTGACATTTGAAAGGGCATAATCACTTTAACACCACACATTCATTTAACAGTGTGGATGTTCCCTTAAAGTCAACCATGTTTACTCCCTCCATGTAAGTCAATGATGTAACTTATTCCCGTGTAAAAATTATATCCCTAGACATTAGCAATGAAAGGTCCTTTCTGTGGAATGCCTTATTTTTTTACTATCAAAGTCCTTGTGAAGTAGGAGAAGAGAAAATCTAAATTTCTTTTGTCAACTTACAGATTTGTTAAAACCCAAAAAGGCTAATTTAGGCGCTGACATTTACTGTCTCCTCTGACTTATTGCAAAGTTCTTTTCAAGTGCCTAGCACTGGATAGAGGTACAGATGTTGTAACTTTGGTAGGAATCCAAAAATAAGTATTTTCTATGTGTCTGAAGGATAAAAGAAGACTCTACCTAAATGAAAATAGTGTTATTTTTGGTTTTGTATTATTGTTTTGTATTCCATTAGTACTAACTCACTATTGTCTTAGCTTCTTTGTCTTGCCACCAAATATTTTGCCTGTCTTCTTATGAAACAGTGCAGAAGAACTTAATGAACAAGCTTCTTATAACAAATGAAGCTAAAATTCATGACTAAATATAAATAGGCAATTAAGATCAGTTCTCTCAAAGGAATTTGTTTTATTTTTTGCAAGATCTCAACTGCTTAGCCTTGGTAGCACTAAGGTTTTATATAATCACTTAGAGATCATCAAGTTCAGTGAGGTTCCCATAACTATTTGGGATTTTTGATTTTAGAGCAATAAAAGTAATTTACAAAAGAAGATGGGAAATATTTTAGCCATGTTTTCTAAGGATTTTTTTCTTTACAATTATTGTTACTCACAGGGAAGATGAGTTGGAGAATAAAATGACTTGCAAACAAATAAGTGAATTAAATGCTGTAAGACACCTTACCCATAACTTTTTAATTTTCCATTTCACTATATAAGTATACATACCCAGAGTTTGTGTTCCAGAATATTCTTGCTACTTTTGTTGAGAAATTGTCCAAATATTTCAGTTATTGACTGACAATATATCAGGATCCTTGAAAACCTACCAGTAATTTTTGTATTTTTAGGAGAAAATCTGATAAGTTAATTGATTACCACTGGAAGAAGTAAAAGGGATTAGTTTTCTTTTCTCTTTTTTAAATTCTCTTATATACTGCTCTAAAAATTACAGGAAGACTCATTGCTCAAAACCCCTCTGTGAAATGCTCTTCATTTGCTCCTTTCTTTTTGGAAATAATTCTTCTAAAATGAGTTCAGTTCTGGCAAACTATGAAATATCAAGGCAGTGAAACTTGGAAGGTGGCAACTACTCCTTAAAATGAAAAATATGCATTGCGAATTAATAGCAAATGTTCCACATTATGGTGCAAAAAAACCCCAAATTGTTCCACCCTCTAGTCACCTTTCTTCATTAAGTATTCTTTGTCGGTATTTGCAAAGCAGATTGGTCCTGGCACTGTGCAGCAGGCAGCACTGACAAAGGAGCCAATGACAGCTCCTCAATGATTTGCACTTAATCAGTCTAATTACCTTTCACTCCTTTGCAGTGGCAACATCAAGCTTGTGAAGGAAAACTCTTCAAGAAATAAGCAGGTTTTTCCTATTGTGTTTTACATTCTTCATGCAGGCTGTGCTGCAACAATTAATTTTAACATATATATCCCATTAAAGTAACTCCTTGAAGCCATAGAAGACATCAACCTCTTTTCATGTTCACTGAATCAACAGAGGGATGTACAGAAGAGCTTCCCTGAATTGCAGTCTAGTAGTGAGGATGGAATTAAAATTTTTTACTGTATAAGCCATGAGCTTCAGTGGGTCAATATAAGATTAGAGAATCATAGAATATCTTGAGGTGGAAGGAACTCATAAGGGTCATTCAGACCAACACCTTGCAGTTGTCATCCTGTCTGCTTGTCATCTTGTCCTCCCAAAGGGTAAGTTTTTGGAAGGTGAGGCAATCTGGCACTCATCTCCCACATTTTGAATTCAACCACCACTAATTTAAGTTTATATTTTTACAGTAGACTTCTTGAATCACCAAAAGGATGAGGTGGGATTCTTAGAGTCCATATTGTCTGTCCCAGCTTTGTCTGCGTTTAGTTTTTATGGGCACATAGTGAAACCTATAGTCATTGGCAAATATGTCTGTAGGTATATTATCTATGTTTTATCTTTTCCAGATAACTCTACAACCTTAATTGATATCTCCTGTTTTAGAGACACCTCATAAAATTTAACTTCTTCTTTTTTTAGTTCTGTGGACCTCACTGTTCTTTCAGGACTTTGGCAGATGTTTGCATATTACACTCTTAAATCTATCTTCTGTTATTTTAATTTTGTTCTGATTCAATTTAGTAATAATAGGTAGGAGGGAAGTAAAGTTTTTGATAACCAGGCAAACTGTCAGAGACTGAAAGCTGTTCACAGTAAACACAGTGGCATAGTTTGTGATATTCAGAAAAAAGTTAAAAGAAGGCTAGTATATAATCCTGTAATCAGAGATCCTCCTCTTTATCATTACTTGTCCTTATCTGGATATTTAGTTACTTTTAACACTTATTTTTGAAAATTGATTTTCTAGATGGGTCAAAAAGGCCAATGCCAGAAAGCAAATTATTTATTTTCTCCTGAGTAATGTGTTAGATTCATATTTGTCCCCACTTGTGAAGTCTTTGTTTTGACCTATTTATTTTGATCCTCTTCTAAGTGCATTTTCACAGGCACAAAAAGAATTCAAATAACAATAATCTGGATAAAGAAAGTACAACAAAATACCTCAGGTGCTCTATTTAGATTGAATATGCATCTAAATTGATTCTGATGTAATATGCACTTTGGCAAAGTGCCATGACTTTCAGACTTAACTGTAGAAAGAATCAGCAATAAAAAATAACCAAAGCTGGAGAAGACAAAGAACTACAGAATGTTTTTGTGCATGCTGAATTTCAAAGGACATTTCACTAATATATGATTTTATTTGGAAAGCAAGACCCTGCAAAATAGCATATTCTGTTAACCGATACCATTACTAATGGAAGCTCTTCATGTGACGTCTGTGCTCTGCATTTCATTCAGTGGTGGTCAGTTTATACATGGAAATGCTGGGAAGTCTACTTGGGAATGTCCCGTTACTGGAACCAGCCTATTGATCATGCATCACACTGTCACTTGCACTTCTGTCCTCAACAATCATAATTTGCCATTAGAAACTAAGGATGGTGTCGGATCCACAGTCACTTTGGGAGAACATCTCTGCAGCAGCACTTGCCCCTCTGCCTGTTTACAAACTAATTTCTCTGAGACCCCCAGTCTTACAAGAGTGTTCAACTCCCTGTGACATAAAGTACCCTCTGATTTTTCTCAGAGCCCCCTTAAGATTCCAATTTCTTCTGGTTTTTAACTCTTTACTTTCCTCAGTGTGGAAAACAAACCTCTGCAAAACCTGGAGGATTTGGCAAATCTGCAGCTGTCTAAAAAGAGGGAGTGAGTTTTTGGGAATAGTAGGAGGGCTGAGTATGCAAGTATGTCAAAGGAATAATGTTCTTTTTAAAGAGCTCTATACATATGAAAATATGATTTACTCTGTCATGCACACTTACATTTCTGTCATATGCATCACACACCTTAAATTGCACAAAGGTTGTTTTTTCTTAGGGTGGTCTTTAAAATGTTAATAATCCTTAAAAAAAAATCACAGCTTAAGTATTGTATTAAATGATAATTTTGTTACCTTTGCAAGTCCTCTTAATTCAACATAAAATCATAAAAACACTACTTTTAGACCAATTTATATATTTGTATATTTCTATTAGAAATCCTCATAGATTTTTTGAATGCTGTTGCTTCTGCCAAATGTGTGTATCATAAACAGTGCAAAAGGCCAAAATCTCATTTATAATTAGTTGGCACAAGGTATGGCCCAACCATTGTAATGAAGCACCTTTTATTCCATTCTGTATAAAAATGGGTGGGTCACTTGTACTACATCCTCAGTATTGCTGGTGTTTTAAACCTTTAATGTGAAATTGGGTATTACAAATGCCAGGTCAGTGATCAGTAGAGAAAAATACAAGTCCTTAATTTATTGTCCTGAAAATGAAGTAAACAGAGGATTCTTCTGATGCTCCTTTATTCTATTTTACTCAATAAACTGTGAGAGAGGGGGTTACATGATCTAAGCCTATAAAATTGCAGTGTTCATTGGGAAGCTGTCTGCATCTTGGGGTGTTTCCCAGTTGAGATTTTTACCTATAACTTCTATTTTATTGCAATAGTGGGCAACTACAAGATGAGCCTATATTAACATGAAAACCAGGCTGTAATTTCTGAGAAATTGTAAAGGATTTAGGTAATTCTTGTTTGCAGATATTTAATTCTGAAGAAATGAACTTAGAGATCCTACTTACTGCGATTTGACACTGAGAACCTGGTGGGCAAGTGCCTGTAATGAAACAGTTCCCCTCACCTCAGCCTCCCCTGCCTTGGTAAAGCCTGATAAAAATTAGAGTGAAGTTCATTAAACTCCCTTAATTAATTGTTTCTCTCAAAAATAAGAGAAAATATGATGTATCCTGACTATGATTTACATCTTAAATTTATAGAATCAGAGATTTGACTTCAGTCATTTTTTTTCATTATTCAAATTAGTGAAAACTTCAAGAGTTGGCTGATAATCTGGCTTTTTGAATTAATACCGTTGTTTACTTTAACAGAGGTCAACTGTCTTGTCATTCTGGTTTCTGGTCTTGTTTGTTATTGATGCTGCTTCCCACCTGTGACCTAAGGAACACTCTTCCATTTCTGGAAATACTGAATAAATCAATTACTCACATGCAGAGCATTTCATGCATTCCAAGTCCTAGCTTTGGCAGTAGAACTTTTTTGTAGTTTAGAAAGAAATTTAGTTTTATATTTTGCTACTTATACTGCCAGTTTCTTTCATTGCCTCAGAGGTGCCTATGAAGTGCCCATGTGCACATGCAGAAGGACACAGACATTCATTTATCTTTGTTTTATTGGTCAGATTCTGCTCCTTTGGCAAACCAAACTCTGAAAATTGGCACTGTAAGAAACTGCATACTCTGAAGTGTGCACGTACTTCTGAGAACTCATTTGTACCACTGCTGAATACTTTGCCTTTTTTATAACACTCAGCTCTCATTCATTAAGTCATTTGTTTCTCCGTTAAGGCTGGAACCAGGTGTTAATGATAAAAGCAAACTGAAAGCCAGCAATCAAAGAAATATAGGTGAGTGTAGCTTAAGCAGCTACTTTGTTCTCTGGAAAAATGATGTGACTTTGTAATAGTAGATTTAGCATGTCTGTTCAGTAAAACAAAGTGACTCCTGCAGTGAAAAGTCCTCTAATGGAAATAAATGTTTGTTCTTGAGGGCTCTTTGTTTTTCACTGTCAGAACTAAACTACTTGTTGAAATATCCAGGATAGGTGGTACTTAGGAGCTCCTTCTGAGTGCATGTGTGTTACTGAGGCAAAAGAGGACAAGAAGGAAACAGGAATCTGTTTAATAA
The DNA here is from genome assembly GCA_013396695.1 of Sakesphorus luctuosus. Taxonomy (NCBI): domain Eukaryota; kingdom Metazoa; phylum Chordata; class Aves; order Passeriformes; family Thamnophilidae; genus Sakesphorus; species Sakesphorus luctuosus. The sequence continues at coordinate 268,298 of VWZD01000344.1, forward strand.
GAACGTTTACTTAATTTTCTCAGTGAGGCTTTTCTGTTGAAAGTGTTGGAGTTTGAGCTATTCAGACCTTGACAGGTTATGTAGCCTCTCAGCTCCCATTTAATTAACGGAAAAGAGCTCTTAACAATATTTTGGTTTGAGAATCTTCACATGAAGAGGTGGCTGAAGCTGAGCCTATTTACCACCTTATCTCATGTCTAATCTTTTATCTCGTGTGCTTATCAAGTGCAGATTCAGTGCTTCATCATTCCCTTTGCTGCATCCTACTGACCCCAGGGTCTGCTTCAATCGGGATGTGGGTCAGTCAGTCGTGGGATGGATTGCTAACTGCACTGCAGGAGGTTAAAATGTTTCCCAGGGTTCCTTAGTAGGATGAGAGAAAGGAAGTAGGGGAAGTCTAAGGTAACACACATTAGTGCAGAATTTCACTCAAAGGAGTATTTTAATTTAAATACTTCTATTAAGAGTTTAATAGAGTTGTAGCTTCTATCCCCATTGTGCTGACATGTAACTATTTTTCTCCCTGTTTCTTCACAGATGCCCTGTTTACACTCACTTATTCCCATCAAATGTCATTTCCCTTGGATTAATAGAGATACACTTGAGTTGCTGTATATCTCTTGTAGGAATTAAAATCATAATAGGAAATATTTTTGCTTTCAGAAGCAAGGGTGTGAAAGAGAAGTTTGAAGTCTTCAAGGACATCTCTGTGAGAGCAAGCAGTACACAAAGTTGTGTGTACTTGTAAGGATAGAATGAACACAGTGAAGACAAAATGAATAAACATTCCTCATGTCTCCTAGAATATGGAGTCAGTCATCTCTCATTGAAAAGAGACCTGAAATTAAATTAAGCTTTACTGTAGAGGAGATAGTTGAAATAATAGGTACTTCAGAAAACAAAACTTGGAGGTAACAGTGAGATAGTTTGAAAATGTAGAGGCAAATGTTGACAGAGACATATAAATTATTGCAAAGAAGTAGAAAAGAACTAATAAAGAAGGGTGGCAAATAGTCACAGAAAGCAATGTTACTGTAAGTGGGTTAAAAGAATTCTTCCAATTAATTTCCTAATATATTCATGCTTTCTCAAGACCAAATCTTAAGATTCCTGTGGTGTTCAGAAAAGAGTTTTTCATATGTTCCCTGTAAACATCAATATCCTTAGCTTCCCCTCCAAGCAGAAATTGTCTTTAAGACCTCAAGCATTAACTGGCAGTCTGGCTCAAATGGATAAGCAAACTCCTAAATGCTAGTACATTCAGTACTATTTTCAAAGTTTATTTTAGCTGTTGAATAATCTCACTCAGAAACATTAGGAGCTTATATACACCCATAAAGTACCTTTAAAAAAAAGCTGTATGTGAGAGACTGATTTTGGTCCCATTTGTGTAACACTTCAAGAGAGAGAATCTCTTGCTTTTTACACTAATGGTTGCATGGAGAAGCCAGCATGAAATTCAACTTTCTTAGTGCATGTAGCCAAATTCTGAAAAAAATTATAAAGAATTGCAGGGTGACGTGTGAGATTCAAAGTTATTTGCTTCTCCACTGGCCTACGTGTCTATGCAATGTTTCCATATGATCAGGTAGAATATAGAATGGAGTAGGGGCTTCATGTTTGCCAGTTCTCTGCCTTGTTTGGCAGGTTGTCAAATATATAAGCTTGAGGAGAATAAGTTCATGTAAGTTTGGTGAGTATTCATACTACAAAATCAGTAGTGTCCCTGGCATACTTGGAAATAGGAATTACAGACCAAAGTCCTCTTCTGCCACCAGGAGGGAAATGAGTGTTGCTCCTTTTTTTTAAGCAGAGAAATAGCGGAGCAAGTTGTTATATAGGCTTGGGTCTTACTTTTAAGTGGACTGTTAACATTGAGTGTGCACATAAGGACAGTGTATGCAGTTGTGAAGCAAATAGGGAATCTTTTTGAAGACCTACAAGTGATGTTGAAAGTCAAGGTTTCCTGCAGGTATCCTGTGGTTGTATGCATTGCCTACTATTCTTCCAGTTAAACTTACATTTTTTATTATTTTATTTTTATACCTCTTTATAGCATTTGTTAGCTCATTATTCATCTTTTCCTTTCTGACATTAGAATTTCAACTTATAAAAGAAGTAGTGTATGCACTGTGTGAATGGCCATATGCATGTAAACTAAAATACCAGTAATTCTTGAATCCCCTGTGCAAAGCCAAACCTGTGCAGTTAGCACTATAACTCAGCTCCAGCTGGCTGAAATGCCTGTTTTTATGTGAATTCATACCATATGTTAGAGTTCCTATTTTCCAGCTTTATGTTGTGTCTTTAGTAAGTCCTGACTCTCTTCAATTCATAAATAAAAGGCTGTCCTTCCTTCTATAGATGGGAGCACCAGTTACAAATGTCAGTGGCTGAATCCTGTTACACCGTAAATCAATTTTAGACAAATTTTCAATTATTGACTAATGACAACAGCTTATTTTGTTTCCCTGTATTGTGTACACTGGCAACATCATGAAATAGGACTTAGCCTGTGGTATCAAAACTCCTACTGATGAATTTTTAAGTGTAACTTTATTGTGGTATTTATTTAATGCAGCCTGAATAGTATTTTATTCTTTATTCTTGGTAGATCTGTTAATTTGTTGTCTTTCTTTTCTGTATGGAGCTCCATGTCATGGTTGCCTTACATTCCAGTAAGACTGTACTTCTGCAAAGCAGCCAAGGGGCAAGACCTTGACCATTCCACCAGGTTTTCATTGATCTCCATGACATTCCATGTATGAATAAGGATCTGTCTAACTCCTTATACAGAATTAGACCTGGACCTTCCCCTTGGAGTCTATTTTGGGCATTGTAAATGACTATCTCTTTTCCAGAAGGACAGATTAGGGGCTGCCTTTGCAGCTGATACATAAGTAGCTCTATAGGTCCCCTACAGAACACTGCAGTGCAATATCTTATGTACCGTGATGTATAGCAGGTAAACATAATCACTTCCACAGTCTAAATTGCTGTATATATTAATGAGAGTTTCAGAGTTTTAAAAGCTGCCTTTGCAATGAGTATGTTTGTAAGGCCAGACTTCATGAACGAAGATTTGGGAAGGGCTCTCCCCATGTGGGTGTGCCCTTCCAGCCTGCACAGTGGATTTTTTAGGTGAGGCTCAACGTGCACAGAACTGGCCCCACCGTTTAAGTCCTAAGGTCCATTCGCCACGTCCAAGCGAGCTTGGACAGTGACAGTGAAGTCCTCGGGACTGTCCCAGCTCCCAGTATTAACCGGGGCTGACCCTGCTGAGCATCCGACATCTGATGGGATTGGATGGCAGGGAGGCATTGAACTGCCGGGGGACAGTCCCACTGAGACTTGAACTCAGGACCTTGGCATTCGGAGTCCGGAGGGCTCTCTGTTACACTACGGGACCGCCCTTATCCATGGGACCACCCTTTCTGCAATGAGTGTGTGTGTGTATATATACATATATGTAAATATATATATTTGTTAAATGTCAAAAATGGAGTTCATGATGTATTTACAGCCTCTTGCATTCTATGTGAAAATGACTCATACTTTAGAAAATGAATATATTAATTGGATTAATTTCTTGCCTTATTTAAATCATATAAAATGTCACCTGCCATTCAGTCTACACACCAGTTATAATGAAAAAACAAACATTACAAAGAAGTGAGGCATTAAATTTATCCTAATCACAAGGCAGATATGACAGGTCTCAGTTTATGCACACAGACATTGCTGAGTGAGCTGAAAATATGGAAATATTTCACTCCTTTCACAAAGTCATTAGAATAAAACCTTTGTTTTTAAATGTATAAATGAAAATGTTTGTTCCTGTGTCACGGAAAATGAACACAGGGTTCTATAAATTTTCTGGTGAGACTGCAAACTAAATTTGATTTTTTATAGATAAAATAAAACATAAATGAAAGACAGAATATCTGGAAAGTGGGGAGGCTTGAAGGAGGGGGTTGGTTGGTTTGGGGTTTCTTTGTTTTGTTCTAGTTTTTTAAGTGTGTGCTTTGCTGTGGTCTTTTAAAAATGTTATGTCTGAAGCCTGATGCCTATTAAGAACAAATAAATTTGTTCATGCCTTCTTTACATAGAAAAATAAAATACTGTATCCTTGTGCCTTCCCTGGGGCATCCAGTGGGTAGCCTGTCAGTTCCATTATTGCAAGAAGGCTTCTCCCAGCAGTCATTAGCTATCCCTTATGCTTTGCTATAGAATTTTGTTTAAAATCTATTAAATTTAGCATCTTCTCCGTGAGAAAAACTTATTTTTAAGTTTTAGTTCAATAGTTAGAGCTTAAAAATCAGGTTTCAGTTTTCCATACTCATTTGAGCAGAGCAGATAAACTATTCTATGCCAAAGCCTTAGTTACTATGGCATAGATGATTGCAGCCTCTTTAGGAATTTTGTGAAACATGATGATTGTTAATATTTTCAAATTAGTTTGTGTTCTTATAGTGTGGGTGAGGTGCAATTCTAGTGCAATAGTATTATTGTGGTGAGTTCTTTACTCCATTGGAGGCTTTCAAAGATGTGTTTGTGGTGTTCAGACATTTGCATTTCCAAATGTTTCCTGAGGCTGGCAAAGCACAACATGAATTAGCACTTAAGCTTCATACATATACATGTAGATATCTGACCACATATAAAATGGAGGTGCTGACTGAAACGTTCTCAGGGTTTTTTTGAGAAAGGGATTCTTTGTGTATTATTTTCTTTCTGGAACAATTTACTTACTCATATCACAGAAAAAATGAGACAAGTTAGAATGACCTTGAGTTGAAAAAATATAATATTTTCTTAGTTAAATATGCATTTGAAAAGTGTATTTCAAAAACTATTCCATATAAAAGTAATGCCTACCTAGATTAATAGTTTTATTATTAATGGCTTTAGACTATATTATATCAATTAATTGATGTTTATAAATAGCTTCCTTCCCTGTGGTTATGAAATATAACATTTACCAAACTTCTTCTTTGATGGAATTTACATATGGCACATCATGAAGATTAAAAGCCAGCCGTCTTTTCACAGCATGGCAAGAAATAGGATTTGATTTATCTTCGTTGCTTGCCTACCACTTGCTGTGACTGTACTTTTGAAATTTTAATATTCTCATTTCTCAAAAGGAGCTTGTTATGTAAAGTATTATGTAAATATCTTTTATGCTTTGTTTTTGGCTTTCCATGGAAAAAATAGTAATTTTAATGTGAGGAGCAAACAAAGCAGGAAGGTGGGAATGAAAAGTCTTCTTAGCCAAGCAGATTTTCTGTCCAAAGAAGCAGATACATACTTCTAAATCTGAAAGAATTTCAGTACAGTGTAATGTGAACAACGTGCTTTGAATCCCTTTTGTATGAACTGTTTGGCAATAATCAGTGAATGGCTGGAAATATGCCACTTCTAGGTTTCCAATGCTAACCTTTTATAGATTAGTGCAAGCACATTATGGTTTTCTGACACAAAGAAGAGAGCACAGACAGGCCTGTTGTGTGCAGGCAGACAGATCCCTTTTCCTGCCCTCTTGCCTCACACTCCCCTCTTGCAAATGCCTCCCCAGTAGCAAACATGTGGCAAGGTCCAGACCTCAGGCTGTGATGGGATAATCTCTATGGGATGGAGATGTAACAGCACGCTTCTGCTGCAGCAAAGTACGTTTTGAAAGTGTAGGATTTGTGTTTTCCTTTTACCTCTCAGATTTTAACGCTCTCCCTTTTAACACTGGCTTTCCCAACACAAGATATTTGATCAAGGTGTTCTTCAAAATTCAGCACCGTGCTGTGAAAGTCTAGTACAAACCTGTTGTCTGTCACCTCCTAATTCTTTTTAAGCAATTAAGCACCTGCTGATTTACTGAAGCTACACTAGGATTTTTACTTTGATTTTCCTCCATATTTTAGCTTATTTTTTTTCTTTTTCCTGTTGTTAGTTCAACAAGGGAGTTAAAACTACTTTGACTGTCCTCCTTTCCCCTCCTTATGAGACAGCCTGTGACTCCAAAACAACTGTTTCTTAAAAAAGAATTAAAATAAGTATAAATTAAATGTAGTAACTGCTGTGGTTTAGAAAATTGAATACAAAACTAAATAACAATTTCAAACAGAATATTGTCTAAAACTATGCACAAAAGAGAGGATTAGCTAATGCCTGTACCAGAAGTTTGAAACCTGAGGTGCACTGCGGGTGGCTCGTATCAAATGAAGTAAAACCTACACATAGATTAGGATTTATTCTTTTTAATTGGGTGGTGGAGTTTTCTTTTTTGTTTATTTGTTTGTTTGTTTTCTGGTTGTTGTTGTTTTAAAGAAAAAGAACCATTTCCCTTGCCAATGTATATACGTCCTAAAAATTTACAAGGCATTTAATATGCAAAGGAAGAAGGAATAAGTACACCAAGAGCAAATTATAAATGTGTGTGTGTGTGTGTGTGTGTATATATATATATATATGTATATGTAGCTTTGCCAGTTTAACTACTGAATGTGAAGAAATACTGTCCTCTGTACAAAACAGTCCTACTCTGTTACAGTATTAGAAAATAAAGTGAAGGGATCATCCCTCTCTTAATTTTTTAATAGAATATTTCATACACTTGCCAGTTTTCTTAGCCAGTTGTTAGAAATTAGTATGTCAACATGAGTAATTATCAGTTCTAAAAATAACAGATAAAATCATTCCAGAAGTGGATCCCTGGTGGGGCTGTAAAGCTGGTTAAGATGGGATTTTTCTTGGAATACTCTCAGGCCCTGCCCCATGAGGTGTTGTACATCTTTAAATCCTGTTGGATCTGAATGGTAAAAAGGATTAAATGTGCTGCAAGGCAGAGTAAATTACTTCCTGTCTCAGGAAGAATAAACATATAAAACTAGTGCAAAATGTATTTTTCTTGCTCTGTGCATTGTTATAAATGCTATTTGTTGTGTTAAACAATATATACAAATGGATTGTAACCACATTACTTGGACTGAAACTTGTTTGCTAGCTATAGGAGAGAAAAAATGAGGATTAGGTATGACTCCTTGGGATTTAGTTTATAAACTGTAAACTGTAGCAAATCTCCATTTAAATAATTCTAGAAGAAAGCATGGCACTCAAGAGTTTCAAATTCAGAAGTTTCTCTCTTGCTAGCTGGGTTTGCAGTAATAAACTCATGCTGTTTCCAAAAAACCCATTAAGCAACAGGCTGCTCTGTCCTGAGTACAAAAGTCTTCCAATCCGTAATATGATTTCAGATACTTTGGAGGTTTCTTTTTCTTTCTTTTCAGTTACACAGTGGTATAGAAGTCTGTAATTAACCAAGAACATAGGAGGTGAACTATTCAGATAATTAAGCTAGTAAATAAATTGTCATTTATTGTCTCTACACACACCTTCAAGCCACAGTGAAGACCATCAAAGTATTGTTTGTGTAACGGTAAATTATATGACAGTGTCCTTTAAATAATTTTCTGTATCCAAAGGAAAATAAAACAGTATAAAGAACGTACAGTTGTTCTCTTGTAGCATCTAAAAAGCACTGTAACTAAGAGAAAAAACCTTTTTTTTTTGCCTCTACTGTAGATTTATTAGATAATTTTTAAGGTACTGAACTGCAAAAACATTCCATTTCTGTGCTGTTATTTCAAAAGTCTTTATATAATCCTAACATTTAAGCTGGGATAAATATCTTTTCATTCCAATCATACATTCACTTTTGTTGAAACAGAAAAATGAGCTTATCTTTGTCTTGCAGAACAGTATAATTTGTATTTACCATTACTGAGGAATGCTGTAATTATACTTGTGAAGATTAAGACACTGATGAAAAATGAGGGGCCTTTTCATTGCACATGCCAGGTAGGGCATAAACTACACAACCATGCTCATGTTGTTCCACTGCTGATTTCAGACATGCCGTGTTCTAATAGAGAATTTTTCTGCCTGCTTGCCTGATCTTCTACAGAAGAAGCAACTGGTGCTGCAGTGTGTCTGATAATTTTGTGCTTTTGTACATAGGAAACAATAAAGTGTATATGCGGTCTCACAATAGCAGGAATAGCAACAAACAGATGGCTTTACTTTATCCCTGCAGTGGCTACCCTATGAGAAGAAGTGAGTTATATTTTGTATTGTTTTCATAACTCTCTTTCTCTGCACTTATTCAAGATGTGAGTAGGTTCAGAATAACAGTAGCAAAATGTGTATAAACAAAGTTAAAAAAAAAACCCCACAAACAAAAAAACCCCAAACGCACGAAAAACCCCAAACCTATTATTTCTTGTTTTGAATTAAGTGATTTTTAGATATGGACAGTGATTCTCAGGACACTTGTATAACACTACTAAAATAAAAGGATTGCCTAGCACAGTCATAGTATGGATTCATGGTAGCTGTCAGCTATCCTGACACTTGAATGTATCCCTCATATGTAATAAGGTGGGTTTTTTTTCTTTCCTTTTCATTGGGATTGAAGCACTGAGTGTTGTGACCTTATAGATAATTCTGAGATGTTTAGCTGAAATGAAAATAGTTTATCTTATGGCTCAGCTTCAAGGCAAGTGCATACTGAGGAGAACCTAGAATGGTTTAAAAGGTAGAGAGGAAAGAGGAAATTGTCCTGCTCTTGAAAGCATGTGAGATACAGATAGAATTGGTAGCAGTTGTACGTAAATCAAGATTACCTCTACCAATTCGTTGTTAACAGTTTTGTGTTGGAGTCTGCCATTTATGTGGACCAAAACCACACCCTTTGTGCAAAGCAAGGAGTTTGCTGTTACTCTAGCTGAAATCTTACCAGTTTAATCAAATAGTTATACTATTTAAGCTCTGTTACATACAAATGAAACAGACAAATCATATTATAGGGAAAGTCTCAACAGTAATACATGTAAAATCATTACATGCACTCCCTGCTATCTTCTCCTTTGCTCTGATGTTGTTTTTAATGCCCAGTTTCTCCCTAGGGCCTTGACAGGTTCAGCAGGAATGGGGGTAAGAGTGGGTTGCATTGTCACAAACGTTCTAAGTTCTTTACTAGGACAAGTATGTTATAAATGCTTTATTTACCCTCACTCTAAAGTTCCTTTGAGGCTGATTTAACATCTTGCTGTAATAGTCTGTTCACCTTGGTCTTTTTTCACAGATTTAAGTCCCACATTACATCCTAGATGATGTGTTTTACTAATGTTGCGTGCTTGTTCATTTTTCTCTTATGATCCAGCTCCCAAGGTCACATTCTTTCACGACCAGTAGTTGACTACTGAAGATTTTTCTCCATCCTGTTTTTTCTTTCTATATTTTGAAAGCTTCTACAGTTATTTCGTGACTGCACTCCTTTATCTTCATAGATAGCTTGGTAGATGCAGAATAACAACTTGCTACTATTTTGTATTGGCTGTAAAAATATGTCAAAATTCTAAGAAGCGTCAGGTTTACACCTCAGCATTGTACAAAGCTAAACCAAATCAACTCAGGTGGGAGTTAACTGTTAATTAGACAGTTGCTGTTACAGCTTATTATGCTAAATAATGCTCTAGGCCAGCCTAAAACAAGCCTAGACAAAAGCTGGCATGTCCCTGTCTTGAGCTTTTGCAGAGTCACTCAGCAGTGGTGACAACTTCACTGGGTTAGGGACTTGCACAGCAGCTTTGTGACTTGAAGCCAGTGTTGCCTTTCTGTATTACTATTTATATTATTTCATAATGAAGTCACATAATTAGATTTTTTCCTTCTCTCTGTTTGTAATTTTGGCATTGTTTTTTCTATATTTATAATTCCAGATTGTATTAAGATTGTTCCCATCCTATTGTCAAACCACTAGATAGGAAGTCAACCCCAGGGTTATGTCTGCTGTGTCTTAAATATTTTGGGGGTTGGTTTGGTTTTGCTCTACCTCAGATGGACAGATTAGCAGCTAAATCATGGTAGTAATACCTTGAAAGGTTAGTCCCTCCATGGAGCCTGAAAGAAATAATATTGGAGGGAGTCTTCACAGTTTTTTTTAAGTTGCCTCAAGCTGACTGTCAAGGTGACCAGAGCCCTCTCCGTCCCCCCCCTAAAAACAGGCCAAAAACTTCCTCTGTGGGAATTCTCTAACATGCTTGTCAAAAATACCCAGACAAAATCCTAACTCCAGTTTTCATTATCATAGAGTTAAGTTGCCCAGTTATATCATATGTCTTTTGCAGGATGTGTAGTTCAATAAAACTCAACATGAGGAGGAAATAAAAAGGCACAGGCAAGAGGTCCTGCCAACTTTAATCCTGTGCCTCTTAAAGTTAATAGAAAGAACCTGTGAGCAATGTCTGTGTGAGACATTCCAGTAGAGCATACGGGGGAGTTACAACAGCTGGGAGAAGCTGATGTGATATAAAACACCTGAGAGGGCTGTTCCTTGGGCTTAGTGCCTGGGAATGGTCAGTACAAAAGGGTGTGTACCCCCCCTAAGAAGGGCTCCTCGGCTCCTTTTGGAGCTTCTTTGTGTATGATGGGCCCAGATCTTAGTCACTTGTCGTTTCAAGAGATTTTTTTGTAATTAATCTGCATGTTCTGGAGATTTGGTTCTTGGTAAGTGAAATTGTAGATTTAAATGAATTGTGTGCTTATGGGTAAGGAAGCTGTAAAATGGGGAAAATATTTGGAAAAATATCTTTTCTGGGGAGTAGGCTAGAAATGAAGGATGTCTGAGGGAGTAACACAGAGCAGTATTAAAAGGGAGGAACATTAAAATATTGAGTCCTTAAAAATATCACAAAGAAAAAATAATAGTATTATAATTCAATATTATGGTACAGATATCTAAATGCTGAACAATGATTTGTTGGTACTGTAGGAAATTGGTGGTTTAGGAAAAAAAAGAAAAGCAAGTTGTTGGGTTGTTTGGGGTTTTTTTTTGTTTTGTTTTTTTTTCAGATTATTAAAAGTGTTACTTGTTGCTATAGTGTTGTGGATGGCCAAAATCTGGATGCATTGGGAAAAAATATAAAACAGATAATGGAAATACAAACTCATCAAGGGTTTCTCAGCATAAAAACCCCTCATCCTTTATTCCTGGGAATACTTAGCTTGCAGTAGCTTTAAAATAGGCTGAATTCTGTGCTATTATTACAGGCCTCCCCTCTTTTTTTTCTTGTTACTTCTTGGTATCAGACTGTCAGCTCCTTGTTCACATGGAGGAGAAAATGAGATGCAGCCAGGTGTTATGAAAGGTGCTTATGTATAGACCTTAAGTTTCTCCACTCCACTATGTTTTTACTCATGTTCATAATGCCTTCCAGTCTTTATTGCTTAGCACCTGATCCCTCTCCATAGCAGCCACGTTCACCTATAGTGTTGTCTCTAGTTTCAGCTTTCTGATATGTCGGTACAGTGCCCTTTCTTTTAATCTGCCTTTTTCTAAATGTTGGTCTCGCTCATAACTGTGTAAATGAGACTTATATTATAGCAGATAATATATTTAAAATTACCTATGATTACCTATGGGAAAAAGAAAAAACAAAACCTACAGAAAACATTTGTGAAGTAGGACAGTATTCTCCAAAAACCAAAAAGAAATCTTTCATCTAGATTTTCACAGGGGCTGAAATCTATAGTAGTTGGGTTTCAGTCTTTGGCACCTGTTGCAAAATTAATGAAATGATTTTCCATTTCATTTTAGAAATGACTGCCAAAGGTAAGGCTTGGATAGAAACATTTCTTCTTAAGAAAGTTGGAACACAGCAGTGTGTGTGGGTTAAAGCAATGTATACTATTAAACTTTTATGCAACAGCCTTGAAAGCAGAAGGATTTTGAGGCACATATTTTATTTTCTATCCTGCCATTGGCCTCCTTCTTTTGGTAATTAGCTGAATCTGTCTGCTGCAATCAATGAACTTGTTAAAGAGTAATTATCCACATCAGTGTTTTTTGAGTTACTTATGTGTTTGTTATGGGGGCACAGCATTGATGTTTCTACTATATCAAACACAGGAAAACTAAAACATGTACTAGTCTTTATTAATAGACAATGTTTTAACAGTAGTGGACAGAGATTTTGCTGACACAAGGAGCACAGAAAAATCCTCCAATACAGTGATAAAGTAACAAGACATCATTACTGTATGTTTCAATGCTGACAGTTATGATTTAGACCATTATTATTAGAGGAATACATTATATACTGTAGCAGTTAAGCAAAAGTTATATGATGTACATGCAACGGGCAAGTTATTACTTATAATAAAAATAAAGAAGGAGCAATGGATGTTAAGAAGTTTTTCTGGAAATACAGATTGGTGTATATTTAGAGATGTATACTGAGATTTTGTGTTCAGCTTATGTACAAAGCTAGTCTAATTAACTACAGCTGATAAATGTGAACTATCAAATGTGGCTGTAAATGAAAATATTAATCCATCAATTAAATGGCTTAATTTTCTAAACAATAAACTTTTTTCATCTCCTCTTCTTGCTAGCTGCCATTCACAGCATGCACAGATAGGCAGGGCTGCCTGTGCTGACAAGACCTGCTTGGAAAGTGTATGTGGAAAAATGAGACGGAAGGCTGTTTTAGCTGTATGGTTTTGCAAAGTGATAAATCAGTGCCTGGACTTCATGCAAAAAGCTTGTATCAAACCAAGGTTTATAAATGTTTAAGTGTCATAACTGTTGAAAAGTTTATATTAAGCTTGACAATTGAGAGTCTTTTTGTTTGTGAAATGAGGTGATGTTGTTTAAATCTGCTGTTTTAAGGTATGTGTAAGTAAAGGAAAGCACCTTTCAAAAATCAAGAATATGTACTAATCTCATAGTATGTACTTGATTACCGATCTTAGAAGTTTGAGCTTGGAGTTGGAGCAAAGTGGAAATGATTTGTAGTATTTCAGTTCTCCATTTCAGAGATCTTGGAGCTGGCAAAGTCTTATCTCTCCTGCTAAGCAGGGCGGGCTGTCAGGCCATTAAAAGCAATTGCTTTGTGTGGCTGGATGTTTTTTTTTTTTTGGTGCTTCCTTTTTGCAAGGACAGAGATCTGAGAGCTTCTCAAGACACCTTTACTGAGCAAAGTCACTGCTAGAGGTGCTAGGTGTGTCTTTGTTGATTATTATAGTTAAACATAATAACGATGGTGTTAGTTTGTTGTTATGCCTTTTTTGTTTAGCTTACACTTCTATTTAAATAACTTCTTTTTTTTCTTTTTTAATAACTCATGTTTAGTGACAAAGATAGTTCTGAGTAATGGGCGCAATATCCTTTACATGGGAGGCACAGGCACTATTTGGAATTAAGATATCTGTTTCCTGCTGAGTTGTGCTAATCCCAGAACTCTTCAAGGAGTTCCAAATCTAAGCCTAACAGGGACTGGTCTTGGTGAGGAACACA
>VWZD01000344.1:282023-320722 GCA_013396695.1 Sakesphorus luctuosus
TCTAGGCTTTGTTTTTCCCATGGTATAATTTCACATGTGAACATGTCATCTCAACTTCTGTACATCCCTTCCTTTTCTCTTTTCTCTCTCATCTCTGACCTACTTATGTCTGTGGCGATTTTAGGCAAAACTGGAGATGACAACTGCTACTTCCATGAAGGAATTGCTGATGCATATTATTTTCCACTGTCTTCTAAGCATAATGGACCCTGAGAAAAATTACTTTGTATCACCTATGTAAGCACACATAGTTACTGCTTGTCCTCCCTTTACTTTCTCACTGATCTGTCCTTACTTCTGCATGCCCTCTTTTGTTTATGACCTCTTGCTGTATTCTGCTGTTACAACACATCATAGGCCATCCCAGGGACAAGCCTGTGTTTGTACATCTGTTAGCACAATAAGGATATAGACCTGATCAGAATTGTGTGCACTTACAGAGCGTAACCTGGAAGGCAATTCTTTTAGGCCATTTTTCTCAGCATGGTATTGAGTGCATAAGTAAGTCAATTATTTTTTGCATTTTTCAGCTTCTGTAATCTTTAACTGTATAAAGGAAAAATGGTGGGAGGGAAAGCCACGTTTTGGAATTGCACTTCAAGGTTTGGTAGTACAGTACACAGAGTATTTGAATAAATCAGTTCTTATTTGACTTGTGTGGTATATGGGAAAAAACCAACCAAACAACAGAAAAAAGAACCCCATAAACGTTTAACCTGCTTCTTATGCTGAAGAATTGCCAGGTATATTAAAACAGAAGTTAGCATTGCTTTTTATTAGGAAGCAACAAAGACTGTGCAGCATTAAATGTTTAAACAAAAGTTTAAATAATTTTAATTTCTTTTTATTTTATATAAAAACTCAAGGCCTAGCCCCATTGTGATGTTACTGATGGCTTGACCAATTGTTCATATCAGTTCAGTAGATATTTTTATGCTCTGACTATTTCAAGTTATTTGCTACACTTCAGTGCCCAGCATCATACTAGTGCAGCTCCAGATATGACTGATAAGAACTGAAAATTGGTTACAATGAGCTTCATCAATTTAAAGATACTGGTGTTATGTCCAGAAACACATGAGTGTAAACTGACAGCTATTGTTTCAGCTATAGGCCATTCAGCTGCTGAACAGCGACATCCTGGAGAAAGTTTGTTTTGTTTTTTTTTTTTTCCAACTGGCTTTGTTCACAGTTTTAAGTATTATGAGAGGGGAATAAAATCATCCAAGTCTAATTTAGCAGAAGTAAAGCATAAAACAAGTCTCTTTCAGACTGACAAGTTAAGTTAGCAAAAAAAAAAAGAATCATTTATATAGCAGAGAGAAGACCTGTGCAGTTCTAAGTAGCAAGGCTCATATGTGTTTAAAAGACTTTGGGGGTTCTTCCTGTTTTGCTGAGTGTCTGTGTGTTGTGGGATCTTTTTTACTTTTCTTTTATTTATTTATTTATTTTAAGCTGAAGCTGTTAGTTCTATTAATGAATTTAGGATTACATTACCTACTGTGTCCCTCACTAGATTTCCATCCTGGCCTGTAAATGAAGGGAAATTTGGTACCAGTGAAACTCTGATGGTTTTTGTGACCAAAGGGAGCTTCTAAGCCTTAAAAGTGGTGAAAAGTTTGAGCAGGAGGAAGTATCCAGCTGTGATGTTATGTATAATGTCTTGTGTAACTTTGTCCTATATGATTCATGAGATTTTAGGATCACTATGACACCACATGTGGTATTTCTACTTTCATTTCACTCCTTTCTTGAAAGGCTCTGAAGGAGATAAGGCATGTTTTGCTGATGGATCTTTCCTTTGTAAACACATTAATATAAAATTCATAAGCTTATCTTTATTGTAAAATGCAACACATAGTGCAATTTCCACCAGGAATGTTAGGGACAAAAATAGAACCTACGAGTTTTTGTTTTATTTTTTTTTCTCCTTAAAAATACATTTTATGCCAAGGCTTTGTAATGAGTAGATAGATCTGTGCAGCATTACGGAATATACTTGCTATTCAATATAAATATGAATCTTGCATTGTAGATATGGCCAGAATGCAAATGACAATGCAATGAACATAAATCATGCTGATATAGTAGTCCTTCATATTTTATTAAATTCTTAGATAGGTGGACTTAATGAGTACTTCTTTTAAAATTATCAAAGCGTGCAATATTAAAACCAGGAAGTTCTTTTAGAGAGTTCAATACTAAATTGGTTTTCATTGAAACGGTGCAAAAAAAAAAAATCAATTATAGCAATCATGTTATCTTTCAAGTATGTCCAGTAAAGTCAGCTAATGGATATAATTTATTCTTTATGGAAATACTGTTTAAATGTACTGGAATGCACTTAAGCACAGGAAATACTACAGTGATTAAGATTTTACGTTGTAGGAAATACTCAGTTTATGAATGCATAAGCAATGTAAATTGAAATAAGAGAAAAATGTGTGGATTTTCCTTCTTCTGAAAAACAAAAAAAACAAAAGCCAACCAAACAAAAAAAACCCCAAAACGACAACAACAACAAAAAAACCCAAACCAAAACAAAAAAAACCCCACAAAACAAAACAAAAACCCAAAAAAGCCCTGTAGTTACCACTTTCTTTTCTTGATTGAATGTCCTTAATTATTATATATTGTCTTAAACAATAGCTTTTGAAAACTTCTTTTTGCTCATTTCTCAGTCTTTCTAACCTTCCCTTGAAATAATGCAGTGGACACATATTTATCGAAGTATGTCAGGCAGCAAATTTTGCTCAAACATTCTGCAGTTGTTTCTCCTTGCTTTGCCCCATATCTCTTTTTTTCTAATGGAATCACAAGTAAGGTTAAATTACTTACCTTCTTGTACCCGTAATGTTTGTCCTGGATGATTTTATTGAGAAATCCTACCTACTATATTTCTGGGGGGATGGCATCCAAACTGATTCTTTCCCTACCCCCTATCTGAAATATTTTCTAGAAAGAAAAACAGGTTTATTGGGAAGTGCTCCAAATTAAGACATGAAGTGACTGCTTTGGGATCCTGATAGTCTATTGTATTGAACAGTTTGCAGAAAAGCCAAGTAACAGCAGGGAAAAAAATATTGAAAACCATTTTCAGGGTAGGAGATATGGAAAAATACTAGGGAATAATGTGGGATGTGAGACAAGCTTACTAGGCTGTAAGCAGGAGTACAGTGGTGCATTTTCCCTTTTAACTTCCTATTTGCATGTTCATGCTCACAAACATATATTAACAGGTTATAATATACATCCTCAAGCAGTGAAGTCCAAAATTAATGGAAACATTAT
Organism: Sakesphorus luctuosus; assembly: GCA_013396695.1. Taxonomy (NCBI): domain Eukaryota; kingdom Metazoa; phylum Chordata; class Aves; order Passeriformes; family Thamnophilidae; genus Sakesphorus; species Sakesphorus luctuosus. The sequence continues at coordinate 285,315 of VWZD01000344.1, forward strand.
TTTTTATTATTTTATGCTCTGTTGACAATACATGTAACATATTGTCCCTTATGCAAAAGTTAAAATGGCAAATACACATAACTAATATGTGTTAGTTTAACTTTTTCATTTCCTTGCTGGAATATATCACTCCTGCTGCTCGATTCCTGGGAGCTCTGCAGTTCACACAGAGGCCTTGATACCTGTTTATGCATAGAAGTTTGCCTGGAGATTTACAAATCAAGATAGGCACTGACATTTCCAGCCTTAGAAAATTGCTGCTCTATGTCCATGTGAATAAATTCTGACCTAGTTTCTAAGAACGTACTTAGTCCAGTGAAGCAAGGCTTTTATTCATGAATAAGCTTCATCACTGTTCAAGAAATATGCCTGGGCTATTTGGTTGATACTGCTGGTTTTCTTATCCTCGTGTAGTTCTGTAATATCCTTCTGACTGCATGACTCATGTGAATCTCAGGGGGCAAGGGAGGAAAAACACTGCAGAAGATAAATGTGATTTAGGCTGAGGGTTTGTTACTTATTTTGAAGTTTTGTTTGTTTTTTTTGTTTTTTTAACTTTCTCTGTCCATGTTTTGCAACACAGATTACTTGTCAAATAAATTCAGAGTATCTTTCCAGACTGTAAAGCAGCAAGTCATTGGAGAGAAGTTTGGAATCTGTCCTGCTGGTTTTTTTGTTTTGTTTTGTTTTGCTTCTGCTTCACAGAAAAGTATTACTAATACACTATCTGTGCATTAATGCAAACCAACCAAACAAGAAAAAATATCTAAGTAAGATAAGGGAAAACTCAGGGCTGGGAATGTCCCTGTGGTTTAATGTCTCCCATTCTTCAGACCTTGGAATGGCAAAACCAACAGGCAGGAAACTTCTGTGCACAGCTCTTCCCTAGGGATGTGGGTTTGTGTTATTGGTTATACATTTCTCCACTCAGGACTCTCAGTATGGAATGCTTCCCTGACAATGAGCTCTTCACGTTATTGCTGCCCCGATCTAAGGTTTTGATTGGTCATTTGCTTTTCTTAAACCGAAAGAGGCTATCCTTGCATCTGCCTTTGTTACAATAGCCCAATAGTTGATGAGGTGAAACATCCAGGATTCATGCCTTAGCAGATGTTAAAGGTACTATTGAACTGGGGCCAAGTACATGGCTTCTCTAAATTCAAGGGTTATTGGATAAGAAGGGAAAAAGAAAATTAAAAAAAAAATTGTAAAGGTGCCCCCTTAAAATATTCAACTGGAGTGGTGAGAACCTGGATTTCTATTGCTGCTCCGAGGTCTAGGTGTCTCTTTAATGTTTAGTATTCTAACAGCTGGGTGAACTGGCCATAGCAGTGTTTGGATAGAAACGGGCAGTTATCATGCCTTGCAGAAGAGCAAGGACTGTTGAGGTTGATCTATAAAAATTATCTTTACATTGCGGACTGAACTGTGTAAAAGGAGTGGGTAGGATACACCGAATTAATGACTCTTGGTAAAGTCTTTCTGTGAACTAGATAATGAATTATTGAAAGTCTTAGGATGTGTGCAGTGCTGCTGGGCTTTGATTTCCAAAACTTCTGTAAAGTTATGGAGTATGTGGAAGGGAGGACCACAGATCACTTCCAACTAAGTTCATTACTAGCACTGTAGTGTCTTGGAATTCACTACTCACTGTTTCTGGGTCTTTGTGTCTGCTCTTCAAACACTGTGGAAAGGAACAAGTGGAAGTCTCACCCCCAAAGATATCATTTTACATGATCAATTAGTTTAGTGAGAATTTTAAACAGGCAAGATATATTGTCTCTGATATAGCTTTTGTTGTGTTTGGGTTTTTTTTTTTTTTTAGCTTTCAGGAGAGTGTTGTTTCTACATGTGTTTCTGGAGAAAGTAAAACAAAATATGTAAAAGATATGATTGGATTAAGTAGAATTGTTCTTCTGTTTCAGTAGGCTTAGTATTCTGTACAATGTCTTTATTTTTAGTATCTGCAGTAAAATATGCAATAAAAATGAAAGATTTTTACAATGTCTCATGTTCTGTACAGATGGTATATTTACCCCATCTGTATGTCTTCTCCTTTCAAGGACATCCCTCTAGGTATGTTGCCTTCATAGAAATCAATTCATTTTTGGAAAGAGGAGTGGTCTTTAAAATTTCATTTTATCAAAATTAATTGGTTCTCTTGAATATAAAATGTTTGCCAGAAATTAATTTTCTTCATTTTTCATTCAAATCATCTTTTTTTCATTTTGTAGCCAGGCCTGTTTGTAAAGGCCAAAGAAACAATTGCTAACTGTTCATCAGATGTGAGACTTGGATAGAATTAGCATTCCTGTCTTAGCTGTGGAGTGTTTTGGCCCTAAGCTTCCAATGAATTCCAAATAAATGGACAAGTATTTCCCCACAGCAGAAAATGAGCCTGGGGAAAAGTGAGGTCGAGTTACTTACAGCTCATTTCTGTGTCATGGGGTTTTTTTTTGCGTGTGTGGCTTAGCAAGTTGGATTTGCTTTCTTTCTCTTCCATTATCCTGTGATGATGTGATAACAAACTTTAATGGCTTGAACGTCCAGTATCTTCAACTGTTTTTGGAGAATGCAGGTGTGTAAATTTGACTTCTGTTAAGTGAGGAGATATAGGATGCAACAGAAGGGGCAGGTAACCTGTCTGATTTCATAGAACAAATATTTAATAGCCAAAGCTCTATAATCCATAGAAAGAAATTTTTACTTTGTGTCTGCACGAGGTGCAAAGGCACAGTGGCAGGAAGACCATGAGTATCACAAAGACTTTTGGTCCTGTGAGAAGATTTTATTGTTTCAACTAGTGCTAAAATGCCAAACATAAATATATATGCCAAGGAAGGATCAGCAAACCTATAATATTGGGGTGCCAAGGAAGAATCCTATACCTACCAAATGTATTGTGTGCCTGCTGGCTCCAGTAAAAGACCAAGCATCATCCATTGAAGAAAATCCTGAGGGCAGTTATCCAAGCTAGCATGATAAGGAAGTAGTACCAAATAAGTGCTTGAGTTATTATTGTTTTAAAAGGATCATTTTTAGTTTGTGCCACAAACTCTTTCCAACAGTTCGGTTCAGTTTTATTTATTTATTTGTTTCTGACAATGTCACTGCTAAAGAAAATGAAGTTGTTATCACAGACTTTATTGATACTGGGTTCATCTGTAATAATAAGTTCACTCTCAGAAAATGGTTCAACATGTAGCTTCTGTTTTCTGGAATAGTCTTGTGTGACCTTGTTGGATTTGCAGTTGCTGCTGAGGTAGGAATTGACCCTGTACACTACATGTTCTTTTGCCCTTCTGAATAATTTAACTTTTGATTAAGTAGAGTTTGTTAAATCAACTTAACTTCTTGTGTGGATGATAATAAAGTCCTATTTGAATTAAAGTAGTCCCTTTATGTTGCAAGAAATTATGTACTTGGAGATGAAATAATAAATCCGTAAGCTCTACATGAATGCATATGTTTGTACATATCCATAGCACTGCAAAGCTTTTGGAAAATTGTTTTCCTGGAGAACAGATTTTTCCCACTATGGTTTTATGCATACTGTAGGAATATACTGATATATAAAAGCACAACCCCACCTCCAACCTCCCCATCCTCACCAGAGAAGCAATAGTAACAATTCCATTTAGTTTCCCTTCTTTTAGAAATGTTATCAGTTCTTAAAGAGAATGAGCTTCAAGTTTGAAGGAAATTAAACATCGCAAGCTGTGGTCTGGAACTCTTGGGATTGATGTCCTTCATGGCCGGAGTAAGTGGAAGACCTACTGTGGACTTGGTCTTTTTCTCTCTATGGAGAATTAAGACACTAAAAATAAATTGCCCATGCCCTGAAATGTGGAAAACTTGGGATGAGCTTTAGTTAAACTCTCACTTCTTTGCTTAATACTGCTCTGAAGTGCCCCACAACCCTGGTATAGATGTTTACCTTTGTGACTGCTCTGTGTTTTGCATATAAAGGCTGTATTTTTCAGATGTTTTGGCTGCTTGGTGTTCTGGTTTTGGGGGTTTTTTTGTGGTTTTTTTGGTTTTTTTATTTGATTGTTTTTGGTTTGGTTTGGTTTGGGGTTTTTTTATTAACTGTACTATCAATTATACGATATAGGGTTTTTTTTTTCTTTTATAGTCAAAATTGGCACCAGAAAGCCTTTTATGATACACATATCTTCACACATTTAGTTTTTGGACTATATATGTACTGTGTGGGTGGTTTTGCAATAATTTCTTTTAAATTTTTTTTGAAAATTGTGTTGGAGGAAAAAATCTACAGATCTTACTGACGTGAACACTACATAGAAAGTCATGTCAAATAAGTGCTGGAGTTTCAGGCACTGTGACTGCAGAACACGTCACTACAATACGTATTTGTATGTTTTTAATACCCGTCTGTGTACATCAGATGGGTTATTTTAGTTGGTGGGGGTTTTTGTTTGTTTGTAGTTTGGGGATTTTTTTGGTGGCTTTTTTTTTCCACACACTGATGCCAAAATATTATTGGGACACTAGTGATGATGGGCAGTAGAAGTGAGTTTTCTGTACATTACACAAAAGACTAATGGTATCTCTCCTCTCCTGCTCACCCCAGGCAGTCTTCCTGCACAGCAGTTGTGGGATCAGTACCTGCACCCCTTAGTACAAAGAGTGGTTTAGGATCTGCTGCTGCTTCCTTTTCTTGATGTCTTTGGAGTTAACAATTATTTTTATCCCAGTAGAATTCCCTCCTGAGAACCATAACCCAGCACTGATTTTATAACCAAACTAGTTCTGATTTGCTTGAGAGGAAAGAGCTGCCCTCCTGGAAGCAGGGAGGGTGAAGAGAAAGATGAGTAGTGGTTTATCTGCAGCTTTGTTGTTCCACCTGTCAAAATGGAGAGGCATTGTATGTGCAGCTAGAGATGAAGTGCCACTCCCTGCTAGGATCCTACTCACTGGTCTAAAGAGTTATATCAGAATACCGTTACTCATGTTTTCCTAAACCATGAATTTTTTTTGTACTAAATTTGGACTCTGATTCTGGGAGAAAACAGATTTCAGTTTGTCTGTGTGATCTATAAGGTACCTGTCCTCATTATTGGTCCATAGGGTATTCTAAGTTGAATCCCTTTTATCATTCCTTTTCAGCTTCTGCTTTTCTGCATCCTCAATTAATTTACTATTATGGTGTTCTCTGTAAAAAAAGAGAGACACTGAGACTCTTACCAATTTGTAATCACTTTTAAAAAAATATGGGTACAACAGATGGAAAATTCTGATGTGTTTTAAGACTTCTGAAAATTACACAAGTGACTTGTAAAGTTTTAAGATATTGGGGGGATGTGTTCTGTAGTGGGATCTGAGAATATGATGTGGTGTTCTGAGTGTGTTTTCAGGTGTCACACTTACTGTAGTTTTCATCGTTGCCAAACACAAATGATTATTTCTGGTTTTGGAAGCAGAACATCAGCTATAAAATCAAAAGATCCATTTCTAGCAAAAGCCTTCTATTCTCCACACTTTATATAGTTCAGAAATTGAAATAATAGGGCCATAATAGGTATTTTTTAAGAGACTGGGAATATGAAGACTAATGCTCTATATACAGGAAAAGTGAGAGGGGTTTGTTGTTTGTTTTTCTCCCTATTTCTATAGTGCCAGCATCTTTCAGTGTCTTGGAAGTTTCTTTTGAGAGTCTGAAAATGTGTCCTTCAGAAACACAAAGTACCTTCTGGGTGATTTGTTAAAGTCTTATGATCCTTACAGTGTCTTCCTGTGAGTAACAACAAATGTATTCAGAGGAATAGAGTAATAATGCAGCTTTTAACAGTCATACAGCTCTTCAAATTAAAAAGAAAATGCTGCAATTGTCTGCTGAAAACAAGTATTATCTTTTTACTTCTGAAATGTAGACATATTCAAATACTGCCAGAGACTGTGTGGACAGCAGAAAAAAGAACAAACTGCTGTGTGCCTCCCTTCTTCTGTCTCTGAAACTGGAGTTTGACACACACAAAATACCTTGAAGCACAGCTGGTTGAAAGGAGGCATCTTTGTCTTCGCAAGCTGTTACCTGTCAGTGGATTGTCAGTGAACCCCCTGCATTCCAGTAGAGGTAAACATGGTTTAGTAATGTAACTCATGCAGCTGGGGAGCTCTGAGGTAAAATCCCCCACAATTCTGTGAACACCCGTGGCAGTTGATCTACCAGGATGTGTAATGACAGACTAATGGGAATATGAAGCACCAGGAGAGTGAAAACTGCTCAGCAAGATGGTCTTTACTGCAGACTGTATATATTTTTCAACTTCTTCTGGAGTAATTTCCATTTTGATATGTCTGTGTTTTCATTATTTCAAAGGTTCTTTGGAGTTGGGATTTGAGATTTGACCTATTTATTTATTTATTTTCTTAACTTACGCTTTACCAGGTCATCAAATGGAGATCACTGTTTTTTTTTTCCCCACACACTTGTGAATTACAAAATGTGTAGTGTGACCATTACAGTAGGAATAAATACTGTTACTCTAGAAATTCCTTTAAAGTTTTTCAGTTGTTTGCTGCCTGTGCTCTTAAATACAATAGGCAAATGATGTATGCACCATGTTAGCTCGTTGCATCCTCCTGAATGGTTGTTACAGGCATCTGTAAAGAGTAGTGTTTAAGCACTTTGTAAACTGAGATGAGTAATGGATAATGTTTCTAGGTGTGAGGGACTAGACATTTGTATCAGGAAGGCAAATCTAGGAAAAGTGAGCTAGGTACAATGGAGTTATTTATTTTAAATGTAGAAAACTCATAGACTCTCTGAGAGAAATATTTAAATCTGCTCAGTTCTAGATTTTCTTTTTTCTATCTAGATTTTCTTTTTTCTATCTAGATTTTCTTTTTTCTATCTAGATTTTCTTTTTTCTATCTAGATTTTCTTTTTTCTATCTAGATTTTCTTTTTTCTATCTAGATTTTTTTTTTTCTATCTAGATTTTCTTTTTCACCATCGTAAGTATGAAAATGCAGGTAGTGAATTATTCTTTATTTAGCCTTGTTTTCTATAGAGACCTGATGAGTTCCATCATTGGAAGCCAGTGCTTGTAATTTCTGTCTTCCTCTTCAAGATGTTCCCTGAATGCTATGGAATTTTAAACGGTTCTTTGCTGGCCGAGGTGCTTCCTTTCTTTGCTTGACACCATAGCAATCAAGTTAGATGATGCGCTGGAAGTAACCATCTTTTCAGATATTACATAAAAAAAGCAAAATGCAGGTTTGTTTTTAATGAAGGAATGGTTGTCAGCTCAGTTTCCTGTATTTGTCCATTTAATTACAAATTTGTTTTTACTTCAGACTGTTATTATAAGTACATCTTTTGTCTAATGTGTCTGAGGCTTATACATAGTAAGATAGAGAAGAAAATAGTAGGTCTCTGGAGAATTTTCTTGAGGAATGTTTTACTAAATTTTATTTGGTTCCTGTTTTAGCCGTATGCAAAAGAAATTATGGAAAATGTCAGTAGGATGTTTATAAAAATACAGATGACAGTATCCTGATTATCAATAAAAATCTGTTATCTTTCCTAATGAAAATATGCATGAGAATGTAAAAGAAATAGTGGCTGCAAAGCATAGGAAAGAGCGATTCACATTTGTTGGAACAACCTGTTCATAGCTTGTCCTGTGTTCTATTTAGCAATTACATTTTGCTGAATGTATTATGAGAAAAATGCCTAAATAGAAATTGAAAGAAAAATATCTTGTTTAATATAAGCAAAGGTAAGTTTTATTAGCAAGTTCCTTTTGTATAATGTCCTAGTTTAATTTGGGAAAATAGGTCTTCCTTTGGTGATCATGAAGCCCACATCTCTATTTTTTCCGGTACTATGTACTTTAATAGCTCTAATGTACAGGATATGTGTTTTAAGTGAGGAGGTGGAAATTGGAAAGCTTTTCTCTGGCACTGTGTAGGAAAGATCAAACTAAAAATATATTCACATTATTGCTGTGAAATCAAAGGCCATCTCTACATTAGCAAGTAGTGCAGTATTGGAGGAAGGGGGCAGTTGATGGTGCTGATATTGAGAACCCAGCACTCATGCTGTGTGCCTTTTTGAAAGCTTGGTTTTGTATTTTCTTTAGTTTTGAGGACTGGAGCATCTGTCAGAGGGTTGGAGAGCACTGCAGGTGTTCTTGAAATATATCTAGTTTAGTTTCACCTTAAAGAAATGTTTTTGTGCCTTTCAAGATTGCTGATGGATGTGAACCAAAGCATTATAAGTGGCAATAATGAGATTTGTTGTAAGAAAGTGCTGTTCATATAAACTGACATAGTTGCATTGGACCCACCCAGAGATAGCTATGTATGAAGTTTGATTGTAATCCAATTTCACTTCTAGTATCAAGCAACTTCTCATAAACAGGCAGTTTTATCGTATAAACATACCACTTCTATAAAAATTGTATTAATATTTCTAGTGCTTTTAGTGAGCAGTTAGCAGAGAAAGCTAAGAGCAAAGCATGTAAGCCTGAGTTTGCCCAAGTCAGCTGTGAACTCTTGTTGACTTGAGAGGCTTGTCCTGAGTTCTGAGAGATGTTGCCCTTTCTCCTTCTTGGTTTCAACTGCCAGAAAACTGTCCCTGTGGTTGATTGGTCCTATTTCAGTTCTGGGGCCTTTACTTCCACAGTCCTGATGGAATTAGGGAACCCCGCCTCCTGTTTGCTAAAATCTGAGGTTCATCTTCCCCCTTGCATTTCCAAACTGTTAATAATTTGAATTTACACGCTATTCTTTCTACCATTGACTGTTTTGAGTCTTGGCCTTCTCTCTTCCCCTTTTATATCTATCTTTACTTATTTTTTTTCCCCGAGGGGAATGTGTGCTGTGGATTCAGTCTTCTTTGTTTGGTTGGGTTTTTTTTAATTTTTTTGTGTTTGTGTGTTTGTTGTTTTTTTAACCCCTTAAGTATCAAATCTCAAAGGCAGAGTAACTAGATAAAGCCAAAGTGCTACCCCTACGTTGTGTCAATTTGTATAGTACAGGAATGGATGATTAGAAGGAAGGAGAGGCTTTTGGCTACTTTGCCTCTTCCTATATTCTGCATCCACTTTTGGCTACAAGCGAGACTTGTGGAAGCAGGGAATGTGTGATAATAGAGAAGAGTCAGCTCCCAATTTCCCTATCCCAGCGGCAGAAACTGATCTCAGGGAGGATCGTTCCAAGCAATGTGTGTGACAAGAGGCTTCAGATCATGTAAGAGATATTCCTTTGGGCCTCAATGTGATGGGAAATGATTTCCTCTGATTGTAGGACTCTGTCAGTGATCTGTGGTGTAACAGTAGTGTTGGACTGGGCTCCTTTTTGAGAAGAGGTAATGCTGGAAAAGTTGAATATCAATCTTCTGTGCATAACCCATAAGTATTTAGGAAGAATGTGTTTTTTTTTCCCAATTATGTCTTTTAATATGGGCATTTTCTATGAGAAGACTGTAAAATTTGAGAATACAGTATGCAGACAGTCTTCAGCCTGAGCATCTTTCAGGTAGACATTATTCACATTTTGGTTCTACACACTGGAAGAGTCTGCAAAAAGTCAGTCTGAGTGAGTGATAATATTAAACAGTGAAGCATACAAGCACAGTGATCTCCAGAGACAACTGGAAATCCAGAGGGAATACACCCATGTTAGCTGCATGACAGTGCCAGCAGGATCTCTGTCATGAGAAAACAAACTTGCCAGATATTTGTATGTGAAATACACCCCAAGCCCCTAAGACGTCAGAATGATTATTGTGTCAGAGCAAAGGCCTTTGCAGTACATAAATTCTGCATTTTAAACATAGAGATAGAGGTGTATTTCAGTAAAGAGTTACTAATTAAACTGGGGTGAAGTTATACCTTCTCATTTTGTAATGAGCACAGCAGTGAAAATCGATACCCTCTAGAAACAGACTCGCCAAAAAAAAGATTACCTTCCATGTGTTTTGGAGCGTATGCTGCTGTTGTGGGTTAAGACCACATTGATAATATGGAGACTAATGGAGATTGATGCAAAAACACTTTAATTGCATATGCTGACTCTAAGAAGTGAAAGGATTTCTGTGCCTTGCAGGAGAAATGGTGGTCTGGCAGAGAAGTTGTGTGTGTCAGCATAAGGATTTCTGCCATGATATGCTTAGCCTGATGGCAGGGTTCCCTGGGCATGTCCATTTGCTCTTTCTCTTCTGGAGTCTCTTTTGTTCTCTCTTGTGTACTCTGGGAATCTTAGATATCCTGAGGTGTCTTTTTTAACTGAAGCTTTTCTCTCTGCGTGTCTCCAGGAACAACTCTGAGTGTCTATTCAGTTTTTCTCCCCAAGAACCTCTTGCCCCATCTCCTGCCCCTGTGGTGGCTGTTGTTGCTCACACATGAGTATTGTGGTGCCATGGCAGCAGTTCAGCCCACATTCATGAATATGTTTATCCCAGTGTTGGAGCTGGCTATGACTCATCTCATACAGAGTTACTCATAGTCTCCTTCCTCATAGATCACCTGGCAACTCCCCACCATTCAAATCCTGCTGCTTTTGCCCAATATAACTGTGACTCATTTTGCTTACCAAAACATTTTCATAAAATGTCTTCTAGAACAATAACTGTTCAATAACTGAACCCATCCAAACCATAGAGACTGAGGTACAGATATGAAGCCAATCACAAAGTGAAGTAAAGCTCCTTTTCTGTATTTGTGGTGGAGGTTGTCATCTGATCCAAGCACAGAACCCATGCTCTCCAAGTCTAGTACAGTGCCACTAGGTCCTGATGCTGCCTTCTTTGATTGCAGAGAGTGTACCATGTTGTCTTCCCTAGTAATAATTATATGACGGGGGCCCTGCTTTCCTGGAGGTGGCTGAACACTGCCTTGTCATGGGAAGCAGTGAATTTATTCCTTGTTTTCGATTGTTTGTGTGCACAGGTTTTGCTTTCCCTGTTAAACTGTCAGCCCATGAGTTTTCCAGCTTTTACCCTTCCAAGTCTCTCCCTGATCCTGCTGATGGGGGAGTGAGCAAGTGGCTGTGTGGTACTTGGTTGCTCTCTTGAGTTAAACCATGGCAGTCCTTTTTGGATTTTGTTTCCATGACTGAAGATTGAGAATTCTGCTGGCTTTAGCGGTGATAATATGAAATGCCACCCTGCCCTGGTAGCAGGCAGCTGTTTCCTGGGGGTAACTGCCACAGGGGGTCATGCTGGCTAGTCCAAGTTAACGGACCAAAGAATAGTGCTTTGAGAATCAGATTTGCATCCTTCTGCTGCCTGCACAGTTGTGACAGCGATGTTCCTCCAAGTTTTCTTCAAGCAGCTGTGAGCAGTAATACTTTGAGCCACACAAGTGAGATCATCAGAATCTGTATAAAAACTGAGGCCACTATGGGGAAGAAGAGGTGAGCTAATGGGAGGGGAGAATGTCTTTCAGTAAGTTTGTTGTGCATTGAGAAGTGATGCTATTTATTTCTGTTCATGTGTTTTAAACATCTTTGAATACATTACGCTATTAGCAGATAGTATAGAGCAATTAACAGCAAAAATTCAATTACTTAATCATCTTTATGGAATTTACCACCATTTAGTTTAGAACTGTGGGCTACTTTCCAACACTAACTGATTTTTTGCCATGTACCCATAAGTGAGATTTTCTTTTTTTTTTTTTGTGATATATGAGCAAAGTTGAAAATGAAAGTTGTTTGTTTAACACAATAAAACATCACTGTCACATATAAGACCCCTTTAATTTTTTAATTAATTATTAATTGTAAAATGGTAGGAAAATCAACAAACTGAAGTACAGAAGATGGTTCTGGTTTTTTTTGGTATTGGTGTATTGTTCGTATAAAAACAGCCTGCAAATGGAAACATGATTGAAACAAAATCAAATGTTAGAGTAATATCAGTTACGATGGTGTGGTGTAGTAGAAGCTGATGGCAGGTGGTTAAGCTTCTTTTGTGTTTGGTTAAAAAGATGGTATACTATCTCTGTAGCTATATCTTGAAGAGCAACCCAATAAAGCTTAAAAATATTTCAAAATCATTGAAAAGGGAGTCCTTTGAGAAATAAATTTAATGGTAGAGCTCTCTTGAAGTTATATTCTGGATAGTGAAAAAACATTGTATCAGTCACAGTAAATAACAATTTCATATAAATTCAATGTTCTTTGTTTGAAATTATTTTGTTTTCCGGTATTTGATTTAAAACAAGACCAAATCATCCATGACATTGCAATTAAACAATGAGATAGAAAAAGAATGAAGGCAAAATGAGGTAATCAACATGTGTAAGCAGTTAATCATGCAGGTGTCTTATAGGCACCATCATGGAAGTTTTCTAGTTGATGGCTGTGGCTCATAAAGAAGATTTGTAGCACTGAATAGGTCTAGACATGGGAGCATTGGGTGAATGTGGATTTCTCTGTGTGGTACTTTAGCCACAACCAGCAACTAACTGGCAACCACTCCCAGAAGGTTCAGCTGTCCTGGCCCTGCTCTCCAGCTTCCTGTGCCCCTCTGCTGGCAGAGAACGGAAAACTGAAAAGCCCTTGACTTAAACACTACTTACTAACAACTAGAACATCAATGTGTTACCAACATATTTGTTTTACTGAATTCAAAACACAGCACTCTGCCGGCTACTAAGGAGAAGATTAACTCTATTTCAGCTGAAACCAGGACATCTTACAGATGCTCCTCATGGCTGCCAGACACTGAGACTGAGCACAGCTGTAACACAGTTTCAAGAATAATATTTAATTCCATAGAAGGAGCTTGAAAATAAATCTGTGGGTCTTAAATACATTGGTAGAACATAGTAGAAATGTTCATGAAGAAAATAATTATTTTATATACCAGATAATAATGATATACTGGTTTGTGTTTTAATGTATAGGGCTATACAGTGAACATGAGGATGAAAGTAAGTTTGTAGTGAAGTCTTGCACAGCCATGTGGAGGAGCTCTGATGGAGAAAGGTTATATTTTACTCTTCAATTAGAAATTGTATCACAGTATAGAGGAACTGGATTTGACAAGCTTTCTTGAGTGTGGCTTTTCCTCCTTTTGAACATTTTTGCTTAGCAACAGTTTCTTTATATGATTCTGTGGATGTAATTTAATATTTATGTAATGATAGTGCCCGTAGGCTTGATCGCGATCAAAGACCTGTTGTACTAACATGCATATAAACACAATTTCTTTGCTCTTAACTGTTTCTCAACTGGAACTTCTAATTCAGTGTCATCAAATTAAAGCTCCAGGGAAAATGTGTCATGTTTGAGCTGCTTCTAGGTTAACAAAACTGCATTATGACTTTTTAAGGAGTAATATTTACATTCTGTGGAAGAGACTTGGAATACAGAAACTTCCTTGAAGTTGAAATAAAGCTGTAAGGAATGGTGAAAAGGTAGGTTCCCATAAAAATGGAATTAATATTTTTGGCATGGTGGTATACGGACAATTATAATGAATGTTTGTTTTCAATCTTTCCTATAAGATAGTTCTATGAGAGGAAATGGACTGCAGGAGTTTTGAAGAAAATGGCAATGTTTTTAGCTCTGGGGTTTGTTTGTTTGGTTGTTAGTTTTTTTTTCCTTCTCTTTGCCAGCCTGTTGCAGTGCAAAATCAAAATAAAGACTAGAGAAAAAATAATGCTCTTGAGCATTATCCACACTCAAAAGAGAATTTTTAGCTGTTTGGAAGCAACATTTAGACCAAATCCCAGGCTGAAGTTTTCAGTACTGATGCTTAGATAACTTCACTTCAGTGGTCAAAGAGGAGAAACAAAAATTATACAAGGTTTCAAAAATTTAATTTATGAGGAAAGATTAAGAGGCTTACTTTGAGTGAAGAAGAAGAATATATTTTATGGTGATTTTAGTGAAATTTATATATTTGGGGAGATGATAGCTAATGTTAAATGAACTCTTTATTCATGCAGACAGGAAAGGGGGGAATCAAAACAGATTAGGAAAGGTTGAGAAAAAGCTGGAGTGAAACATTTTTACACATAGAGTAATAAATGTATGGGAAAAAAAATTACTGTAACGTTTATTGAAACATGAAGCGTTGATGGATTCTAAAGGCATTTAGTTTCTGAAGATAAGAAAATATGGAAATGAAATAATTGAATAGAAGTGAGGAAAACATAGATAAGATGCCAAGGTGGTTTGGGTTGGGTTTTTTTTTGTTTTTTTTTTGTTTGTTTGTTTGTTTGTTTTTTTGTTTTCATTTCCAGAAATACAAGTACTTGAGGGAAGGAAAATATATTTTAAAGCTTTTTTTTATTTTTTTTTTCCCCAAAAACGTCTTTAGGAGATGAAAGAAGATTTGAAACTCTCATGTGTAATATACATACTGAGATGCACTCTAAGCTCACATATTTGCTATTCTTTAATGACCAACTTTTGCTGGCTATGCATATCCAAAAATCAGATTGTAGTGCTTCTTCCAATTTCAGGAAGAGATTTTCTCATCTTTTCCTGTGTTAAAATTATCAGTGATGTGAATCTGGGTAATTTAACACAGGCCTTGGTACTGGGAAATGCATGTGGGCTGCCCCACAAAGCATATCTAGAACCTCTCGATTTCAGCAGTAAGCATAGGCAACCGTAGGCACTTTTCCAACTCATACAAGACAAATGTCAGTGGATGATGAGCCCTTCCAATTGTCAGACTCTTCTCTAGGAAAATGGTCTTAACTATTTTATTGAGTATGTTTATTGCTAGTGGGGGAAAAAAAAAGTAAGTGAAGTCTGATGTGTTGTAATTATGCCAAGGTCATGGGTTCAATCCCCTGTGTGGGCCATTGACTTAAGATTTGGACTCGATGATCCTTGTGGGTCCCTTCCAACTCAGAATAGTCTGTGATTCTGTTTTGTGCATTTGCTGAAGCTGTGTGCAGGTTCATCAGGGGTAGCTTTCCTAACAGAATTGTAACTAAGGAAATACCCCAAAAAACAGCGTGTTAGGTGCTTTGTGGTGTTTCCATGAGCATGTTGCTTTTTAACCCCCTCCCTTTTACTGCAACTTAAACCAGCAGATTCCTGACTGGGGCAGGGGCAGAAGGTGGTGTGATCTACCCAGAACTCTACAAAGACCTGCTGGATGACACAAAGGATCTGTGCCGTGAAGCAGGTCTTCTGTTTCCTTCCCAGCTAGCAGACTAGGCCAAGGAGGGAAAGATGAACAATTTTGTCCAGACCTTGTTGCTGTCCTAAATCTGCTCATCTTGCACTGTCTATCCATCAAATGCCTGCAGTAAGAAAGCTTCCTCAATGCAATCCTGGTACTGAGCATAGTTGCAGGCTGGCCTTTGAGTTGGACCTGGTACACAGAGTTGGTTTTGGCAGAAGACTTAATGCTTTACTGAAAAAGAGGGTGGGGAAAGTGACAGTACAAATCAGCCGACTTGTTGAAAATTGTTTTTCTGAAGCTGTTAGTCTACTATTACAGATGAAGAGAAGTAGAGATTGACCTAAAATAAAATAAAAACATTTAGTCTCTGTTAATTTGGAGTTATATACTATAATGCATAGAAAACCAGACTTCTTTAGGTTTGCTGTTTACAAAACTACTTGTTATGAATACTGAGTTTAAGTTGAGTTCAGATTTAAAAAATCCAAATAGATGGGGAAATACTTTCTTGGACTCAAGTATGCAATTTTTCAGTAGTATTCTCTTCATTAACCTTTTTCTTGTGTCAGAAAGATTTGTTAAATGTGTTGGAACGGTTCAAATCTCCATTAGTTTTTGACTTCTTGCCTGTTTGTACCTCCTGCTTAATGAGACATAGGTTGCTTGGTTATGTTAAAGCTTTTCCAGAGCAGGTTTCTACACCTGGATGCTTTTCATGAGGCTTCATTAGCCTGGGGCTATCTTAACCTACCACAGGATTATGCAAGACAGTAGATAACTTTTAATTATTAAACTTTTTATCCAGACTTGTGAAAATTCTGGAAATAAGTTTAGCAGCATACCAGGTATAGCTGACTACCCTTCTTATTTGGTAGCTCTTCTGAATTTGAGATTAATTAGAAGAGAAGATATGAGTTTAAGCAAACACCTACCAATTAGAAAGCTCATTTCCCCTTTTCAGAATTGAGCGTCTATATCTAATGCAGATGAAAGCCTTCTTTTCTCCAGGCTGAACAGCCCCTTCTCCCACAGCTTGTCTTTGTAGAAGAGGTACTCCAATCCTCTGATAATCTTAGTGGCCTTTCTCTGGACCTGCTGTAACAGGTTCCTGTCTTTCTTGTGCTGGGGACCCTAGAGCTGGACACAGCACTCCAGATGTGGTCTCAAGAGAGCTGAAGTAGAAGGACCGCCCCACCTCCCTCGACCTGCTGCCCACGCTGCTTTTGATGTAACCCAGGATGCAGGTGGCTTTCTGGGCTGTCAGCGCACACTGTTGGTTCATGTGCAGCTTTTCATCCATGGAAACCCCAGAGTCCTTCTCCACAGGGCTGCTCTCACTGACATCTCCCAGTCTGTACTTATGTCTGGGATTGCCCCAACCAAGTTGCAGCACCTTGTACTGGGACATGATGAACTTTGTGAGGTTCCTGTGGGCTCACCTCTCAAGCTTGTCCAGGTCCCTCTGGATGGGATCTTGTCCTCCAGGTGTGGCAACTGCACCACTCAGCTTTATGTCATCTGCAGACTTGCTGAGGGTGCACTTGATCCCATTGTCTATATCATGAATTGAAGAAGACCAGTCCTAAGACAGAGCCCTGAGGGACACCACTTGTCATCCCTCCTGTTCATAGAGCCATTGACAACAATTGAATTAGTATGGATGTTCAGCATTCACTCAAGTGTTGAGTGTTGAAGTTACCTTACGTCTGCAGCTTTAGGAACTGCTTAGATGCATTTTGTATATAAAAATTTTCCTCAGTCAAAGGACACATTAAATTATTGTTACAATTTCTCTAGTTCCATATCCACACATGTATATACAGCAAACTCTGTTAATAAAATCAGAAGTTAATGATAGTAAAGGATCACCTGAAACTGGAACACAACTAAACCAAAGCAATCCTCTCCACACAAAACCCTGCCAATGTAAACTGTCAGTAGGACGTAATTTCAGATCCTATCTTTCGAGCTACTTCACATGAAAACTTAAATATGCTCATTTAAATATACTCAAACTTTAGAAATGAAAAGCAATTACCATTAAAGGGTTTCAGTTGAGGGTTTTATTGAAACATAGGCATCCATATGCTTCAGGTAGAAAGGTAAATTTTGTCTGAGTACGGCTGGGGATTTGAATAAAGTATAGCTATTTAAAACCCTAATAATTTATGAGTTTATGTTCCCTGTCCTTTGAGACTTACCTCAAAACTTTGGTATCTACAACAAAATATTATGATAAATTGCAATACAGAATGTGATGCAATACATTTTAAAGAAAGCTGTAAATTACTTAATTGTGTTGCATGATTTGCAAGAGCTACGTGAATGAAGTCCAGTCAGAGTTTTCTGTATTACTACAACATATATGGGTCCATTGCACCAAGAACCCCAAAATGTAAGGAAAAAAAAAAACAAAACAAAATGCTTAAAAATACTCTGCTATCAAAATTGTGTTTAAGGAACATAATGAAGTAATAGTATTTATATGAGAAATATTAGCACTTTCCAACGGTTTTGTCAAAAATGAGACATTTCAGTGCAGGCTTTAAATCTTTGGGAGTTTTCTTCCTTTTCTTTTTGTCTATGTAATATTGATTCAACCAACTTGGTTACTTTTTTTTCACTTGGTAGACCAACAGGTTAATTTAGATCTCAGTTCATAGCATGATGCTTTGTTAGTTGGAGTATAATATTTTTATGAAGTGACTGAAATGGGATGTTTCTATACAGGAAACTATGTTTGAGTTCAGACCTTGTGAACAAACTGATTAAATTTTTGAACGTACTGCCTGACCCATATCTTCTAAGTACTTGTGTAATACTGTTTTTTATCAGTATAGAGATTTTCCAGATCACAATCTCATAGTTTAGACTTTTGAAAGGTCCTTAAAATGTTTTGTTAGGTATTCAGAGATGCTGGAAATCACAAGTTAGACAGGCATCTTTTAGTCGTGATGTTAATTTTGGACCAGACTTTACCTTTCCTACACATCCTGCTGAGGTAATCCATCATCACACTAAAGCAAGGGGAATTCAATCCATCACTGTTGGATTCTGATACAGGGCTGTAAGGGGGATGCAAGTCATCTTCCTGGTAGTAATCAAACAGCTGTGATACATGCCACTTTAAGCTGGTATCATCCTATAATAGATGGTTTTCTTCTACATGGGAGCCTGCTACAAAATCTTCTGACAGATGGACTGTCTTGCAGAGGTTTCCATTTTTATGGAATTTTAAGGCTGTGAACTAGTTATTGACAAATACTACATCATCAGTTCCAGTTGAAGACACAGACTAATAAGTAGAACATTGGCACTAATCCTTATTTAATCGGCCTTAAAATGGTAATTTCAAATTGATGAGGGCATAGGGAATAGATTTTATACTTTTAAAGTGCTGCGAAAAATACCAGGAATGTGTGTACAACCCAAGGATGAAATTGAAGTGCATTCTGCATGTATGGTGAGTGAAGCGTGCCACTGAAGGCTGAGGTCAGAGCCATACTGGGACCAGAGAATTTCTTGTTTTATAAACAATGCACTCCGGTTTAGAGTTTCACAGAGTATCTGTGGGAGCACTATTGCTTTATTTTTATTCTGTGGCTTTTTGTTATGTACTGAAGTCCTTTCAAAAGCTGTTAAAACATCCTAAAGCTGAAGAAACTTTTAATGTAAAAAGACAGCTAAACAAGCAAAAAAACCAAGCAAACAAAAGAAAAACACACAAACAAACAAACAAAAAAACAACAAAAAACTGCAGCAAGGTAAAGCTTCAGAACTCATAAAACTGAATTCAGTTACCTGTCTAATATAGCTGTATATTTAGATAACCTAAAGCTAATAGCTAACACTTTGGGGTTTACCATATAACACATTGATTAATACAATGCTTTTATTTATTAGTGTTACTAATTGTTATCATTAAATATGACCAATAAGTATTCATATAAAACCAGAAATAATTTCTAGCCACTTTGAATGTTTCAGCACAAAGAAACACAGTGCAGCAGGAGAAAATTGCTTGTCTATTCAGGTGGAGTAGTACAAATATTTTATAAGCCTTACTGAGTACATTAGTCTGCAAACATCAATCTCAATTTATTTTGAAACTTAGTAAGGTAAGCAATGAAACACCTAACAAGCACACAAGTGCTTTAGTTGGTTTTTGAAGTTTCCTAACTTGACTATTTAGAGATTTATCTAAATACAGTGAATTAGTCATCTAGTGCTGGGAAGTAGCTTCGTTGAAAGCTGAGCTTAGAAGTGGTAATGGGCACCAAATAAAAAGGTACCCATAAAGTATTTGAAATATGATAGATTTGTCATTGTATAGACCTGAGCTATCTGAGTACAAGTATTTATCTACCTACAGCAGAAAACATTGACTGGGCTGACGTGCTCTGGAAAGAACTGGGATGAATTCATCCAATGCTGAAGTCTGTGCCCCTTAAAGAAGACTCCTATTGGCACTTGTGTTCTTAAATTAATCTAGGCTATGATAGCTTATTACACTGCAGCATGAAGAACACAGTGTCTAGAAATTACCCCAGTATTTAATGTAAAAATAGTTATATGAATGACAGAAAGATCATATTACTATGGACAATATTTTGCTTCTTCTGTGAGAAGATAAGGCTCAAACAAAATCAGTAGTAACTTTTGCAACTTTACATTCTGTGGCAGTTCAAGACAAAGAATTAAGCCAAAAATTTGAAAAAGCAGCTAAAAATGTGTTAATTAACTTAACCTGTTTTCCTCTTTTAGTTATTACTCCAAATGAGAAAGCAGAATTAGAGTATGTTTATGAAGCTCTTGATAGTCAGTACAGTAAATCTGCTAGAGATCATTCGGCTTTCTTCAGTTTAACAACCAGTAGATTTACTTGCACGTATATTTTTATCTATTCAATAATCTTCCCATCCAGCAGTTCTGGAGCTTGTTTATGGACACACTTTCCAAAAAAAAAAAAAAAAGAGGAAGTGCACCTATACCTTATTTTCAAAACAAACTATGCCAGGAATACTGGGAAGCCTCAAGCAATTGATGTGACACCTGGACTATTGAAGATAACCAAAGGAGATACAGAGAAATGGGTTATGCCCTTTGGTAGATGGCAGGATTTTGAAGGCATGTTATAAGCTTATGATGTGCCTTTCTCTTTTGAACAGACTTCGAACCCAACAAACATCCATATGCATGCAAGCACACAAACAAGGCAGGTTTATTTTTAAAAACTCAGAATGCATTGGATGTGACCACCTTCTTTGGCAGTATCCTATTGTGAGAAAGCAAGCTAAATGCTGGCCATAAACAATCACAACATACACTTTTGTTGTTGTCAGTATACTTTTTGAAAGTCTTTTAGAAGGACAGCCCTGGTGTAGCCATTTAAACCATGCACAGCTATTTCACTCTCTATGAATTCTGCCTCTGATGTCATCTTGTCGCAGGTAACCTGAGGCAGTGTGTGGTATTATCCTGCTTAGGGTATTATCCCTGCTTTGTAAAAAAACAGTATTTTTTATTTTGTAATTGCTTTCTAATCTTTGAATGGGAATTGATTGTATTTCCTATCCAAATACCTAAATACCTTATAAATGCAGAGGCAAAAGAAGTGAAAATGTGATGTAACGGCATTGCGTTCTGTGGAATGTTACACCTTTTCTATAGTGGCTTTGGTAAAGCGTCAGAAAACCCACGATGACACAGACAGAAGTTCAGTGCATAAGCTGCAGACCTGTCAGTCTGGGCCAGAAAGTGCAGATATGATGCTTGCAGAATTGTGTTTATGTTTTTACTGTAATGAGTTTCATTACTCAGAAAACTTGCCAAACAACACAGGAAACTTCTTTAGTCAAATTTGAGTGTGGGATGCTACTAAGCTGTTCCCTTTATTTCTTCACCATTGCTCCTGGGCAAATCACAAAAGCCTGGCTTATTTCTGTGACTAGTTCACCCCAGAGTCTTTTGTCTGTTTCTGTAATTTGTTAATTCTGATGTAGCTGGTCAACTGCAGAACTGACTTAAGTGAGCTTAGTCATGATCTGTCACTCTTAAATAAAGCAATCTCACTTAAATAACCAAGCAGTGACAAACGATTTTGAGACTGCTTTAGTACCTAGTACACCAAAAGATGGGGAAAATATGGAAGCTGATTTGGAAGAGCAGATTCAGCATTAGAAGTGAGAGGAATTTGGGCAAAATATGCATATTGTGGTATAATAATATGCATGTTGCACTAACAAATGCAAGCTATGAAATATCTTTAGCAATAGTACAGTTAGGTAGAAGGCACTCAGTATTGTATATTCATAGGTTGTAGTGCAGGAGTCTTGGAAATCTTACCCTCCCATACTGAAAAAATATAATAAACTCTTTACCGGTGGTTGAAATTTTTTTTTCTGTGTCTTTCAAAATATTTTGGCTTATGAAAACTAAGTCTTGACAATATATTATGAAAGACTAATGTTTTCTGGGGACAGTTTTCTTTAATATTTTTCATCAGTTCTTGCTGCATTTTTCCTAACACAGGGATTATAAAATAGTAATTAAAAATATGCTATAATAACTAAAATAGAACAGGTTTGTTTAGCTCTTTATGTTTGTTAATGCCTGAGGACCAGAATGTTAGTGAGTTGGTTGGATAAAGGAAAGTGTGGTAAGTTATTTCATTTTGATGTGGGGTATAATGAGTTTATATGAGCACTGTGGAGGTAGGTGTTTATCCATCTCCTGTCCAAACAACTTGAAGTCACATGATGTTGAACACTAGACAAAGAGACCTTGTTCCCTCACACTACGCTTCAAGGATATTATGATGATTGGTTGGTTCATAATACTCCATAGTTCTATTTGTATATTAAAATGTTGATTTAAACCTAGGAAAGAGCAAATTGACTTTTTATCAAAGGACATATGGCAGGAGCTGTAATAATTTGCTGACAGAAATGTAGACCTAGGCTTGGTCCTGCTTTAGTTTCTTTTCCTATTGATAACATGCAAGTAAAACCTGTTTTCCAAAGGTAGGTTGCTGAAGGTCTGTGGTCCTCAGAAGACACATTTAAATTCAGTGACAGTTTTGAGATATTCTGTTTTACTTTTTTTGAGACTGTTTCAAGTGGCAAAAAATATTTGTGAGGTTTTTTGTTGTTTTGTTTGTTTGTTTGTTTAGTTGGTTATGTTTTTTGGGGGGGGTTGTGTTTTTTTTTTTGTTGTTGTTTCTTTGTTTTTTTTAATGAAAGCCTGCATTTGAGGTTTTCTCCTGTGCTACAACCCCTTTTTATAACCAGTTGATCTTGAAGTCAATTGTTTTGTGGGTGGTTTTTGTTTGTTTGTTGTTTTGTTGTTGTTGTGTTTTGTTTTGTTTTTTAATCCAGGCACCAAAAAACTCACTGTCTTTCTAACAAAAAAAGACAGGAAACTTCTTTGAGAAGCTTCTGAGTTACTGAGACATGTTGTTTATAGACATTAAACCTTATTTGGTAGGTCTAAAAGTTCAAGCTTTTGAGAAAGGTTCCAAATTGCTACCCTGCCTAACTCATGAAAAGGCTTCTTATAATCTAGAATAGATAAGACAGCTGCAAGAAGTGCAGCACATTGCCTGCTAGCAAGGGAAAGGGGTTTATTCCAGATAATGTACTTTATGGAAACTGTCAGAGATCTGACTCACCCTCAATCAGGAAGTATCTCCATCAAGATAAGTTCATAAAGTCAGTCAGCCTTCAAGGGGAGGGCTGCTAGCTCTCATGGCACGTGTTTATGAGGAGTAACTTCCAAGAGCTGCAAATATTTCAGATTAGCTATCAGGGTGCAGCAGTGTGCTCTTTTACAGTGTGACTATTGGCTGTAATCTTCCTGTAATCACTGTGAAAATCGGAAGTCAAATTCATTTAAAATTTCTTTGTAGTGTCTTCAGAGGATATGCAGGGAGCAAAGAGGCTGGAGAAGTTCTTTACTAGGAGAAACCAACTTTGGTGGTGGTTTACCACCTTAAATGTAAATTCAGAGAGGCTAGTAAGATCTTCAATTGGAATCTTATAATACTAACTCATTTTTTTTCTTCTTTTGTCTAATCTTTACTTTTTTTGGGTCAGCTGTGAGTGTTTTGAGAATTCTCCTATGGCAAATCTAGACAAGGAAGTCTGAAAACTACTAATGAATCCTGCTCATCCATATTGAGGATAGTTTAAATTTAGATGGAAATATCAGCACAAAACTTGAGCGGGATATAAAGTTATATTTCATAAGCACACTCCCTTTCAGCTCCTGTCTGATGAAGTAAATTTTTGATAACAGATGAAATGTAAGTGTAGAGATGGCTTGTTAGGAGCAGCATCATTTCAGGTGTCAATGTAACTCATATTCTCAAGCCTTCACTTTCAGATAAGACATGAATGTCTTCAGCTGGTATGTTACCTCTAATGGTATAAAAGACCTCACAGTAATTAGAGGAGGTGAAACTTGAGTGTTCTAAAAACCGAATTTGGTTTATGTAAAACCTTTTGTCTCTTGCTGAAAGAGTTGGTTTCTATTCTGAGTCATGTAAACATGTGTTCCTGTTTCAAAAGCTGAAGATAATAGATTGTTGATGAGAAAAAGAATGGCTAATTTGTTTTACTGATGCTTGAAAGTATGCATCATTTTTCTCAGGAGTACCAGCATAGCATCTATACAATCAGATGACTTGCAAAAGCCTGTCAATATTGCATTATTAAACAGGTGATTTAAATATTAACTTGGCTTTTTTTTTTTTTTAATCTAAGTTGCTCAGTATATTGGAAACTGTCTAGATGTAATCTCAAATAGGCAATATAGTTTTGCAGAATTTCCATTGCAACATTTAATTTTCTTTGGTAGGTCTTGACCAAAATCTCCTCAAGCCCTCTGACACTTGGGCTGTTTATACAACTGCAACAGTATTAAGATTATGGAGGAAGTGCCAATAGTTGCACTGTAATTAAAGCTGCATATAAAGTAAGGAAAGGTTGGAGAGGAGGAGAGGAATTCTAGATGAGAACTCAAATGAAAAAGTTATTTTTAATATTTTTGCTTCACTTATTTATACGTTCTTTGAAATAAAGGAGGACGGGAGAACCAACTTCCCCAGCACAGTATTAGATGAGCTGGTATTTCAGTCTTTGATTGCCTTTCTGACCCTTTCCACTGCTCACCCAGCAAATCTAACTACTACATGTTCTTTCAGATTTGCATACCAAATTCGTAATGACCTTTTATCTGAATGATGGAATTCAGGGAAAAAAATAATACAAAAACCTCATGATTGTTTCTGTCATATAGCCATTGACCACCCTTTTCTTTCCCAGAGGCAGTAAGTTGGGCTTCCTTTACTCTTCTGACTTAGAGCAGCTTTTTGTGTTGCAGGGCCAGGAACTGGGACAAGGTGTCAGACACTGGACACCTCATGAGGGAGAAAATGAGAACTGCAACAGAGTAGGAAGATATAATTTTGCATTATCTGTAAGGCCTCTGGAAATATAAGTTTAAAATTTGGTTCTGTCCCCATACTGTCTAATACTTTTTTTTTCTTCAATTCAGTAAATGAATATTTGTATTGTAAGATCATTTAGCAACATATGGAGAAACTGCATGTGTAGGCAACCTTGTTAGCAGCAACCTATTAGTATCTTAATGCTGGCTTGCTTCTAACTGGCTGCTGCTCTTGCTAGTACAAGAGGGTGTGGGGAAAGTGCATGGAGGAAATTGCATTCCAAAGAGGGGTATCCACATATAAAGTGTATATTTCACTAACTTTATGCCTGCCCCTTTCTTCCTTTAAACAAATAAAAAAATGTATAGTCATATTAGTCCTTGGCGTATTGAAAGCTTTAAGTCACTGCATTGAAGATATAAAGTGCTACCAATGCCACTTTCTTCATTAGTAGTTTTCTCGTCTTTGTCAGTCTTAGCAATGAATATATATATATTGTGTGTATATATTAATGATGTGTATATATATAACTTTTAGAAAAATGCAAAATTGCAGTAAAAAAACCCCAAAATGCATAGAACCCCCAACATTATTGCTATTGAGACATGAATCTTACTGTATTAAATTGTTGAGCTCTGTAGACTTTTCTGACCTCCTCTGAGAGTCAAGTTCTAGGGATAGCACTGTGTTCATCCATATGGGATTAGAGTCTTTCAGGAAATCAGAAGTGTGGAAGATGATCTTCCTAACAGAATAGCTAAAAGATGAGAAAATGATATGTAGTTAACCAATGGTACAGTAGTAAAAGGCTTGTTCTGAATGCTTCAGTCAAGAATACATTTCAATTCCAAAGGGTTCCCTTTCCCTTCTCCTCCCATGAAACTGCTTTTTGGTGTTATCTCTGCCTCAAACCTCTTATCTCTGCTCCTTAAGCTTCAGCATGGAAATCATAAAAAGGCAGGAAGCTGTGGCTGTAGAAGCTTGAAAAGAAGTGTAAGAGAATGAGACTAATGCGGTCACAGGGACAGAAAGAAGTTATGACCTGGAGGGATGACACTTTCCCCCTACATTTATTGTTGATTTTTGAATGATGCAAGTACTTATTGGGGGATCTGATGGCAGTTTTATTATCTAAATCTTAAAGCTGACTATTCATTACTTTCAATAATGTTATATTGGAGACTGTGCTTTTTTTTTTTTTTTTNCAATTGAGACTTTTTTTTTTTTTTTTTTTTTTTAAATGAGGCACACATTTATAGTGTGCAGAGCTCTGCATACAAAAAAGGGAGAGAAAAATTGAAAGCAATTAGAAATGGAAACAAACATTTATAGTCTCACTGCATTTGAAAGTACTTAATAGTTAATGCTCAATTTTATCCTTAAGTGCAAAATAAGCTTAAATTAGACGACTGTTCCAATAGGTGAATTTGCATTCTGTGATGCATGATGTCATCATAAAAAAAGGATACTATCACTTTGATTCTTCTCTGCCTTGACTCATCTTCATCAGGCAACTCTAGTTTGACGTTATTTGTTCATTTTGCTGAGTGTTTGAGAGCAATGAGCAAGCTACTATGAAGCCAATGTCTACAGAAAGACAGAGGTGGTGCTCAGTGCAATCTGTGGTCTGTAAAGCCACTACCCAAATTTTGTATCGTTCAAGTTCTAATTGAACAAAAATAAGATTTTTGTTTTGTTATAAACAAAAGGTCTGTAGTGGGCAGATCCCTATTCATGGATGAATGTCAGAACATATTCCAACAACATAAAAATCCCAAAGAATTTTTTTCGTAAGAACATAGTAGAAGGTCCCGGTAGTTTTCCAGTCTTTGACAACAATTGAAAAGTGCAAAACCAGCATTAAAAGTGCATTTTATACTAAAAGGCAATCTTGCAAAAGAAACATGGCCCTGTATACAAATTTTGAGCTTGCTCAGCAAATCATCCATAATGTAATTGCTACAAGATTCAATAAGATCAAGGAAATTAAGTGTGAATTTATTAGAATAGCACATACTGTGGGTTTAAAATAGGTACAATAACCAATATTAATATGCTGACTTACATCAAAACAAAAATGTGGGGTTTAATTTTGACACATCAAAGCCTTTTCATCCTCCAATAAGTATTGTTTCCTGTTTTGCACTAATTATCACTTCTACAGCATTTTAAAATTTGATCATTCTTTTGAATAAAGCTTAAAAAAACATAATAGCCAGCAGATATTCATATAGCTGTGTCAATCATCTCATCATGTGTAGCAAATGCAATTCAAATCCTGAAAACCATTTTGAAGTTTTAGATTTAATTCTCCAGTATGTTTTTTTTTCCTGCTTTAGTTATGCTGTCTGTACCCAGCTGCCATATAGAGTTCAGAATTTGTGTATTGTTGGATTCACAACCTTCTTAAAAAAAAAAAGAAAAAAAAAACCAAAAAAACCACCAAACCTATAAATGATTATTGAACTAGTAATTTCTGACAATTTGCTAGTATATCATAAATCTATCATATAATTATTACCAACATTAATTCCAGGAAATGGAAGGGCAGCTTGTGAGGGGTGAGGGTAGGGGGGAACCCCCCAAACTCTGCATTTTCTTTATAAGCTTTATAACAACACAAAACCAATATGGATGCTTTAGTCCATTTTCTCTACTTTTTAGAAAGTCTCAGTTGCTGAATTTAAGGGATTTTTCTTAGGGGCACTGAGAAAGCTTGTTGTTCTTTTAGTAAGATTGATCTGCCTACTTGCCCTGTTAGACTAACTGTGTATGTGAAAAGTAATCACAGCTCCAGACTGCAAGGGATGGCCATGGGACTGGTAAACAAGCTTAGACAAACCTGTGGTCAGAAGCAAAGACAGAGTAATAAAAATAAATGTGAGTGTCTAAAAATGTTAATTTTAGAATCGTCATATGTACTTCAAATATTGTGGCAGAAAAAAATGGAGACTTGTTAAAAGATTATTTTTGTATTTTTTTTCAAATATGTTGCACATACTTTAAGTGGTTTTCTTTTTTTTTTTTCTTTTGTGACTAGTCTTGATTTTTTTATGGGTTTTTATTAACTAAAATAATATTAGTGGTTATTTCTGAAGTGGCAATTGTCTTTATGTGAAAGTTAAATATATTCATTTAGCCTGATGATAAAATATCTGTACAGCATACTGCCCACAGGGAGACCAGCTGCCAGATGAATTATCTGTGTCTCTTTGCCTCTATTGGGGAAAGCAAAGCTGTTCTATGACCAGTGGAGGAGTCTGAAAAGATTTTTTTTTTCTCCAGTTCAATGAACACTTCTCAGTCTTGAAATGGCAGTCTCATATCTAAGTGAGGATCTTGGAAAGTGTGGGGAATTTATGTAAATTTTACCTAATAAATCACTTTCTTTAAACTGAGAACTCAAAGAAATGTGCCAATAGTAACGGGAGCAGTAAAAATGCAAGACAAACATTAAAAGCAAAAAGGAGATGTTGCATTTTCTAAGAAAGTCTGTCTTTCCTGATAGAGATGAATTCCTAAGAAGAAAGGTTTTTATGTGCTTTCAAAATACCGGAGAAAAAAACTGCTCTCCAGCCGGTATCATGTATACATAGAAAACAGAAAAATGCAACTATATATAAATGTAATACTTATTTTTGTATACAATTATATAGTATATATGTAGATATAACATGGTAAGTAGGAAATAGCATGAATGCACTACAGGAGTGACACAGAATTTTCCCCATGTTTATACATTTTGATCAGCAGTAGCCTGATTTACTCATGTCTTTTCAATCCTATGGTAATCCTACAGACTTTCACTGCCTCCACTATAGAAAAAAAAATATTAAAGTTAGTCATTTAATGTGATCTGGTTTGAATGGGTATTTGTTATAAAGCGGTCTTAGCAATGCTGTCTCCGTGATTCCTGATCTAACTCAATTTTGAAAGACAAATCTTGGTCTTTAGGGATTTACTTCTGGCCATTTCACAGGAGCAAAAGGAAGAGTAAGGAAATACCTTATTCTTGGACATCTTTTTCTTGTATGGAAACACAAAGACCACTTCTAAGTTGCTAAATCAAAGCTACTACTTGGTGTCAAAGTACAAGGAGTAAGTGGAGCCACAGTTCAAGCTGCCTGCCCCATGCAGTGACCAGCAGTGATTCCAAACGTGGTTTCCTAAGAGGCTCTGTGCACTGTCTGTCTTTTCACTGTTGCTGGGAATTTGTGAACCAGTAGCTTCAGGAATGTTTGTCAAAAGATTAGAGGTCTTTAAAATATTCACTGTCTAGAATTCCATGAAAGCAGCAGAGGCAAGAGAATTGTAATAGCTCTCTATAATTGGAGGGAAAGAAGAATTATTTGTATTCTGTTTGAAAGCAGCTAGCTTACTGGGCAGTACAAATATACCAACTAGAAAATAATGCCTGTCTAAGCATGGTATACGTTGGATCTCTTATCTAGTGGCTGTTTCATGGAAGGGATATCAGAATTTCTATGCTGGAGGTAGGAGTTTTAATGAGTAAGAAAGACAAATCTGTAGGAAGGCAATAAGTTTTTCTGTTCAAAGAAAACTTGTTTAAATCCTGAATTGGAACACTCTGGAAAATGGAGTGTTTCCTTAGTAGAATGGTAGAGTCATCATTTAAGTTGGAAGGAGCTTCTAGAGGTCAAGTAGTCCAATTGCCTGGTCCCAGTATGGCTCATTATGTTGCTTTGCTCAGGGATGACATTGAGACCACTCGTGAGTACTTCAAGGGATGACGATTGCAGAACCTTTATGAGTTAACCACTTCTGGTGTTTAACCACTTTCATGGTTTAAACAAACTAAACCAAAACAAAACAAAATTAAAAGGCCAGTAAATAAAGAAACCACTGATCTCTGTTTTGTGATACGTAATTTTAATTTCCCACATTTTAAATTCTCTATTCCCCCTTGTTCTGCACACCTCTGTGAAAAGTCTGGCTCCACCTCCTCTGTGTTCTGTGATCACTGCTTTTCCAGGCTGAACAAACCAGCACTTTGGGTGTCTCCTTTTTTTGTTGTGTTCTCTGGTCCCTGGTGGGTAGCCCAGCACTGACCCACTCCAGTATATCTTTCTCATGCTGGAGAGCCTGAAACAGTGTCTGTGGGGAGCTTTATGGAGGCTGAAGGAGAGGGAAGTAGGTTCATTTCCCTAACCCAGCCCAGGCTTTGGCTGCAAGGACACACTTGACATGCCCATTTGAGGTGCCCTACAGGGACCTAGGTCTCTTTTTCCTCAGTAAGGTGATGTGTGTTAGGGTGTAATTTAACTGCAGTGAAAATTCTCAAAATACAAAAAACATCTTTTGCTGTTATTACACAGGAAATAATAATAAATGCTAGTCAGTTCTGTGGGTTTTTTCCTGTTTAATTTGGTGAGGAGAAGCTTGGACGGACTTTGTATTTCTTCTTTTTAATTTTGCACATTTGACTTATTTTAATTAGATTTCTGATAAATTTCATCCTATCGGTTTATTGGTAGAACATACTTTGCATTCTAGAAACATCACCTGCAGGCATGTAAGAGGGTTTGGAGTTTTTTTCTTTTTTTTTTTTTTTAATGTTTTTCTATCCAGTGTGGCAGTAAGAGCATTACAGTGTGTTCTGTTTTAAATCACAGGAGCAGTAAATTACTTTTAAGTTCATGCTGGACACTAGTTTGTTATTTAACATTAAAAATGCTTACTTTATTTGCTAAAGAAAATAAGAAAATACTTCCAGTGAAATCATGTTCTGTGTCTGATGATTTTTTTTTTCCTCATTATTTTTACCTATTCATTAAAATCACCAGCTGGGTAGTTTCTTTAATTTACTTCTGAATCTCTTTGGAAACCTCTTCTAACAGCAATACTTTACCTCATGCATACATAAAAACAGATGCTGACCAGAGAGCAGCTTATGGCTGACAGAGTGTCAGCCTTATGTGCAACACCTGCCTCATGTTTTTTATATGCTGTAAACAACAAGGTGAGAAATAAGCACACTGTGAAGCAACTGAAACACGAAAGGAATTCCAATGCAGTTGCAAGGTGGATGATTCCATTTGGAAAAAAGTAAAGGAGAAAAATAAGTAGGTAAAACCAACAAAATCAATATTTTGTGTTCTCTCCAGGTGCATTTTCACAGTTATAGCCAAATTAGTTTACTGTATCTTTTAAACCATATATATGTGTGTGTGTGTATATATATATATATATATATATAGGCAGAAGGCTAAAGAACAGTCGTTTTTCTTACACATAATTACCAATAATCTTTGTGGTAAGTCTGTTGGTATTACCTGAGATTTTTTCCAAACATGCAGACTCACTCTGAATCACAAAAGATAAGGATTTGGATGGGCCTTAAGCATTTACTTATCTTAGCCCCCCACATAGACATGGAACCTCGATATAGGTTTTTAAGAACATTGAGTAAGAGAGATTGCACAGCAGGTTCAGATCATCTGTTTGATTGCTTCAGTTTTTTATAAATGGATTTTCCTTTCCATGTGTCCCTGATAGTCAAATGTCAGTCTGTCCTTAAAAAACAAGTGCCCTCCAACAGAGGAATGGGGTGAAGGATTGAACAACTGTTGTCACAATGCTCTGTATGTTGACAACCCATGATAAGTCCAGAAAGCAATCATTTGATGAGACACAAAAAAGCCCAGATTTTCCATAACCTTGTGCTGCAAATCATACATTTTCACCCTCGTGAACTTGGAAAATGTTTTCCTATGTAGGTTTACATTTCTGTTTTGATAGTGTTATGTGTTCTTCAAGGAATACCACAAACCTCCCATAGAAAGAACAGATGTCTGCTCTGTGTTAGTCAAAAGCTGGCAAAATGAAATGGTTTTACACATATTTTGCTGCATATGGTAGTAGACAGTAAGCAAAGCCACAAATAAAGAACACTGAAGGCTTATTTAAGCCTTCTTCCCCTGCTTTAGAACCCAGATCACTTCAGTAATTCTGTCTTGACTGGTGCAAGGGCCAGGCTATTGATTTTAAAATTTCTTGTTTGAACAAATGCTGGTTGCCATTTTAATAAGCTCAATTCCAAACTTTAACTGCCTGATCAAAAAGCACAGTGCCTGGATGCATGGATATGGATCCATGAGTAACTTGCCAATTTTTTCCGACCTTCAGTGTGCAAATAACTTTCACCAATTTTAATTGTTGTAGTTGTTTTATTGATCTTGGTCATAGTAGTTTCAAAGTGGTCTTTTATTCTTTATTGGAAGAGTGCTGTATCAAACAATGGAACTCCTATCTTTGGCTTCTCTTTGTGGTAAGAATATGTGTTCTGTTATAGCCAGTTGTGGGAAACTATATGAATTTTGAAACAAAGAAAATATTTTTTTTTGCAAAAAGATCTTAACATACAGTATTTCAGACTATGATTCAAGGCCATATTTAAGGAAATGCAAGTCATTTGCCTCCATGGCACCACTACCTTCAGGCAACATACTCCAAAAAATGGTTTATAGTGTCCTGCACCAGAGTTTAGCAGTCCCTGAGCCTGTATTTTTCAGGCTGTTTTTAATACATGAATTTTGAATATATTTGAATCTATATAAATATATAGATTTTGGACCCTTAAACTAGCCACATATGCATAATAGTCTTTATAGAAACTTTCTAATTTTAAAGGAGCTTTTCTCGCTCCCTGTAAAATGAATACTTTTTCTGATAGTAATTTTTCAGAGTGAAGAAAAAGGCAAAAACCTTTTTTTCTTAAATATATGCTGCTGAATACTCAAGTGTCATCTAATTGCAGATGTAATTCCTCCAAGATTCTTTTTCCTTTAGTTTTTCTGTCCATTAAGAACTATGTCAGAATATACTTTTGGAGGCAGTGGTTGCAGTGGGTGTTGTTGGTTTTCTATATACAGGTGAGAGTTCTGTGTAAAATCAGTTGTAGTAAAACTCCTCGTTCTAGGAGCTTCTTTAAACCAATCATTTCCTATTGTGAGCTTTTTCCTTGTACATATAGTGGGAGCAACACCAAGATTGGTGATGTATTGCAGGCCAACAGATAGTTTTGACCTCCCCACGTGTTGCATATCGAAGGAGTTAAAATTACCTCCTGTCTAGCCGCTGTACCAGGTGTATGTAACTTCTGAGTCTTTTAGATCTTCCCATCTTGTGACTGTGTTACAGACTGTCATTGTTGTTTACATTTCAGTTTGTGTCATTGAAGATGCCACATTAAAGGGTGCAAATTCTTAACTAGGGAAAGCATGTATTTAAATACGATCTAATTAGTGTTTTTTTCATACTGAAACCTCTGTAATTCAAATAAATACGATTAAGGAGGTATTTAGGAGGGTGTTTAAAATTTCTTAGTGCCTCTTCCCAAATCCAAAACCTCTTTGTTCAGTTTGAAAATTATCTTGAGAACACAGAGAGCTCTCATCAATAGATGGATGAGTATGAAGTGACCACAGCAATGCTTTCAGTGATTCTGGTGACTAAGGCATGGCTGTTGGGCTGTTTTGTGTAACTCCAAAGCAGTGGAGGTCACTGAGCTCTTGATACTTTCTTTTCAAGAGACTCGAAGCAGTACTTCAACTTTGGCTTCTCCTGTCTGTGTTGAAACAGTCAGAGTACTCTCTTAAACTCTTCTCAAAAGCTGTTTGCAGTGTTGTTCAGCCTTTCTTGTGGCAGCTCAGAAAATGCTCGAGTAGAATAATGATTGTGTGATGGTTCATGGCTGGGACATACCAGCCTATATTCTGCACTGGCTGTGGGCAAGAGCTGATTTCCAAGGGAATTTTGGCATGTGAGTTTAGACCTAATGATCAACTAGTTTATATTTCTGGAAAGACTGCTTCTCTCCTTCTAATGTTACATTCCCAGCAACTTCTTAGAGTCACAAGAAAAAAATTGTTAGTGAAGTCCAGTAGCTTATTCCTCACGAGAGTCATGCAGTTCACACTTGGTAGTTTTATTGTTACTACTATATTAATTTTCCCACTGAAAATTTTTGTGTCAGCACCAGCTTAAGTTTTTTAGGACACACAAACACATGAAAAACTTGAGCAGCACATATTTTTTCGGAACTTTCACTGATTTTATTAGTATTTTTCCTGTTATCTATGTATTTATTTGCTAATGGAAGTTTTGAAATACTTTTGGAGGGCCTGAGAAGGTCTAAGGATTTCTGTGTGCCAATCATTCTTTCAAGGGTAAGAAAGACACAAAGGCAAAATGTTGTTCAAAACTAGCAGAATGATGGCTTTTCCTTCCACTTTTGGGTAATTAGAACATTTTGCATGATGTTCTGTATTTTAGCAAAACATTTTATTATATTTCTTCTGTAAAACATGAAGTTCTAAATCAATCTAGGTACTTTTAACTACAAATCTAACATGTTTTTAGTCTACATTTATCTAAAGAGCTGCCAAAAACTGTCTTTAATCTGTCACCTGATTTTCATTGGTTACAGCACATGTTTTTTATAAACTTTAGGTAATGCTTCCACCTGTCCATTGAGGGTTTTCTTGGACCTGAGTAACCAAGAAGCTCCTTGATTACCTCAGAATCCATGTTGATTATCAGGCTGTATTTTCACTTTCCTTACAGAGATTTGCAGTTTAGGTGCCACTGTAATGAGGTAACATTTATATTAAAATATATAGTGTGTGTTATAGAATCAACATACATAGATCCCATGAAAAGTAATTTAAATTTTGTTGTGCACTTTAAAATAGTTTTTCAATGTCTGGAATCAGCAATATTGAAAAAAATGAGCAAACTAACATGCTAAACATTTCTTCCTTTGGTCAATTTAAATGAGAACTTCACAGAGATTTTGCATTTTTGTTTAATTTAATCTATTCATCAGTTTTATTGAAGGTAATAGAAAGTGACAATTTTATCATATTTGGCTAATATGTAACTCAGCTGTCATGCACCCAGAGAGATTCTTTAGGGTGTTCAGCTGTCATTTGTAATTTATAATACAGTTTTGTTGCATGAGAAAGAAAAACAAATATATTCAGCTTTAAATTTTCCTTTCTATGTGAATGGAAGGGAGAGATCTGATAACAGCCTTTTTAAGACTTGGTATTCATATATTTGCTTTGATAATATTGACTTTGGACTTCTATAACTAAAATGATGATTCAAAAACTGAACAAAAAAAGATTCTTGCAAAAGCATTCNNNTTCTTGCAAAAGCATTCTCTGAGGTGCCTGTCACATGCCTGCTGTTAGGAAGAAGAGGTCAGAAACAGTAGAAGAGATCAGATTATATCAAAGTAACAACTCACCCAATGGAATAATTATAAACACAGGATTAAATTCATGTCATTTGCTGATAGTTCTAACTATTTATTTGGCAACTCTCTTAGTAGGTCTTCCCAAGTGTCCCATTCTATACTTGGTATCCAAAATATTGAACTAAACAGTATAATTTACAATCAAATGAAATTAATCTCAGTGGAATAAATCAAATATGTCATCCATGTAAGGTAATCATCTTTCATTTTCTCAACTATTGTTCCATACTAGATTTCCTTTTTGTGAAGAAGGTTTCCATGCTTTTGAAGTAACATATACTATTTCTTTATATGGTATAATAAACATTTCGTTATTTTAAAACATATTAAGATTATGTTGGACAAGGAGAACTGATAGCAGAACTTTTAAAACTAATTTATTGTTACAGTGAGCAACCAGCATTATTCCTAAACTTTTTTTATTGTCTAGACCAATTTTTAGCACAAATAAACCAGGCTGTCATGGTAACATATTTCAAGTTTTCTCAGGACATCATTGCTGTCTCATGATTTTAACAAGTTATCCAACCTCAAGAACAGTGCATGTAGCAG